>CM019071.1:149814-293818 GCA_009667805.1 Leptobrachium leishanense | reverse complement strand
CTCATATCCCCTTTGTTTCTCTCAGAGCTTCCTCTGTCTCATCTCCCCTTTGTTTCTCTCAGAGCTTCCTCTGTCTCATATCCTTTTTGTTTCTCTCAGAGCTTCCTCTGTCTCATATCCCCTTTGTTTCTCAGAGCTTCCTCTGTCTCATATCCCCTTTGTTTATCTCAGAGCGTCTTCTGTCTCATATCCCCTTTGTTTCTCTCAGAGCTTCCTCTGTCTCATATCCCCTTTGTTTATCTCTCAGAGCTTCCTCTGTCTCATATCCCCTTTGTTTCTCTCTCAGAACTTCCTGTCTCATATCCCCTTTGTTTCTCTCAGAGCTTCCTTGGTCTCATATCCCCTTTGTTTCTCTCAGAGCTTCCTGTCTCATATCCCCTTTTTTTCTCTCAGAGCTTCCTCTGTCTCATATCCCCTTTGTTTCTCTCAGAGCTTCCTCTGTCTCATATCCCCTTTGTTTCTCTCACAGCTTCCTCTGTCTCATATCCCCTTTGTTTCTCTCACAGCTTCCTCTGTCTCATATCCCCTTTGTTTCTATCACAGCTTCCTGTCTCATATCCCCTTTGTTTCTCAGAGATTCCTCTGTCTCATATCCCCTTTGTTTCTCTTTCAGAGCTTCCTCTGTCTCATATCCCCTTTGTTTCTCTCAGAGCTTCCTCTGTCTCATATCCCCTTTGTTTCTCTCAGAGCTTCCTCTGTCTCATATCCCCTTTGTTTCTCTCACAGCTTCCTCTGTCTCATATCCCCTTTGTTTCTCTCAGAGCTTCCTGTCTCATATCCCCTTTGTTTCTCAGAGCTTCCTCTGTCTCATATCCCCTTTGTTTCTCTCAGAGCTTCCTCTGTCTCATATCCCCTTTGTTTCTCTCAGAGCTTCCTCTGTCTCATATCCCCTTTGTTTCTCTCACAGCTTCCTCTGTCTCATATCCCCTTTGTTTCTCTCAGAGCTTCTGTCTCATATCCCCTTTGTTTCTCTCAGACATTACCCGCACATGTGCAATTTGTCATCATTCTTTCGCTATGAGGATACTATATTATTACATATTAAATGTGTGATCATCATGTTATGTATTTACATGCATGTCTCATATCCCCTTTGTTTTCCTCAGAGCCGCAGTCGAGCAGTAACACGCTGTGGATAGTGATTGGCGTTCTTGTTGGAGTGATAGCCATCGCTGCTGTAGGGTTTATTATATGGGGGAAGAGATCAGGTATATACAGACTTTTTATTTTTTGTAATGTATGAAACCGTGTAAGACTCTGCTGATATAATGCAGGTTATAGTGCAGGATATCCCTGCATGCTCACAGGTGGAGCAATCACTGCAGGTAAAACTCAGCACATCCTTAAACCTTCCAAGTTTCTTCATTTTGGGCTGAACATTGTACAAGCGGAATGATTCTTCTAACACAGCATTTAATTACATTTCAGGAAAGAAAGATTATGCTCAGACTAACAGTAAGTAACACATTTGTTGTGCGGATATGTACACAATCATTATACGTGTGTGAATGTGTAACGCTGGCATTGTGTCAGTGTGATGTGTCTGTGTAATATGTGTTGTGTGTATTAATAAACCCTGGCAGTGTTATATTCTCACACCCAGGCTGAGTGAGTGACCTGACATGATGTGACGGATCATTCACACACTGTGTATAGATACAGTATAGTCAGGCTGTGTGAATATCTGGATATAATGACGGCATCTTGTGTAAGATTCTCCCACCAAGATCAAATGCATGATGTGATATGATGGATCATTCACACACTGTGTAGTGATAACCCGGGCAGTGTGATATTCTCTGGGCATTGTGTGTAAGCCTTTCTGATTGTATTGCATGTAAATACATAACATGATGATCACACATTTAATATGTAATAATATAGTATCCTCATAGCGAAAGAATGATGACAAATTGCACATGTGCGGGTAATGTCACTCATACAACATACAACATGAAATGGCATGACAGTGTAGCGCCTTATGTAGCTGTGTTGTGCGTTTAATTGTGCAGAACCGTAATGGGAAGATTGCAACAAAATGTATTTTTCAAATTTTTTTGTTTGATGTCTTGTTTAGCTTCAGATAAAAATGGATCTTCAACCTCATCAAATGCCTAAAGGTGAGTCGCGGAATATTTAGGAGAGAGTTACTGACACTGGATTTGTGTTAACAGAAATCCTGAAAAGATATAATAATCATTGGCCCCTTAAGGACCAAGGGTCTTTAAAGTCAATGCATTTATGATGTAACAGTTACATCATTGGTCCTTACGAGGTTAAAGGGACACTACCAATAACATAACAAGCTGTATCTAGATTATATGTGCATTATAAATAAAACCACTGCATGAAACACATTGCAAAACACTTTAGAAAACACTTTATAAAGTGCATGCTGATGTATTTTTTTCTTTGTTAGAAGTAATTGCATGTAAAAAGGAAATATAAAGCTAGTTTTTTTTTATCTCCTGTTTCCATTTTGTGGATTTTTGGGTGAAAAGGATGTCTCGTGCTCCCTGAACCACTCTTGCACAATTTGAGCCCGATGAATCCTGGTATTGCCATCTTGGAATATGCCCGCTGTGCCATCAGGGGAGAAAAAAAAAACCATTGATGGAAAAACCTGCTCATTCAGTATATTCAGGGAGTCACATGACCTCATTTTTTGGTGCTAATAGCACTGCTGAACCCAGACCTGACCCATTGAATCATAACACTGTCCTCATAGACTTGTACAGTGGGTGGTGACTTTTTTTGGGCCAGGCAGTGTATATATATTTTATATGTATAGTAATGGGGAGCTCCATATAATTACAATTATAATCATAACAAGAATAAAATACAATTTATCGCAAAACGTACACCACCCACGTCTTGTGTTTTGTTTCTGTCATCCATCCATGGACACTGGGCAGATTCTTGGTTAGTAACAGCATCTAATGTCTAATAATATGAATCCATATATTAAAGTATTAATGTTTTTATCTCGTTGCAGCTTTGCCACAGGACTTGATTAGTATGGAGAGATCTCCCATCAGACGGAACATTTCCACCCATTCAAGATCACAAACGCTTCTCTGCTTATAATGATCACAGAATCTGCACTTTAATAATCGCTGATATGAAAAATAATTTATTGTATTTTATACAAAATGATGCCGTTAACTTATAATTAATAAAATTCCATGTAGTATTTATAGGTCATTCTAGGCATGATAACGCATAATGTTTCTTGCCTGTATCATTTCAGGAGGAAAAATCCCATAAAATCAATTTATAGCATAACAAGTAAATATGCCACAAATCTGGGTGGGGGAGGGGTTATTTTTTATGTATTTTTTATGCAATGTTGTTTTTATTAATCCGTGCTGCTGTCCAACTTGTTTTTGAACTGGAGAATAAAAAAAAGGAGGATAAAACTTCTCGGCCACCATTTTTCTTCCTTTCTTCCAGCACAGACATGCTGAGACATTCTGAGATGGGAAGGTGCTAGATACATGTCAGCGGAAATGCTTCAGAGAGAAGCCACGATGGCAAATTGCGCATGCGCGTCTAGAGATAAGGACAAGAAATGTTGGCACGCTGCAGGATCACTGGGCTTGGCCTTGACGTGCCTACACTTCGGTGCCGTACGACCCCCAAAGTGCTGCCACATCACTGTCCCATTGGCTCCATAGACCTATAGGCCTCATGTAGGGGCGGAATGAGCATTAGGGCAGTGCCCAAGGGCCCAGGCTTAGGAGCTTAGGATGAGGCCCCATGAGAGCCCCCTAGGATTTAATTAAGCAGGGTGCTGTGTCATTGAGGATAAAAATCATGGACGAATAGTATAAGCAGCCAGCTTTACTCTGAAGAAATAAATTCTGTTATACTACAATGTACATAGCCTATAGGAGGTGTTATGTGTCGGAGTGGCTCACGCATGTGCTGGTACAATGAGGGGCACATGATGGGCCCCTTTTCATCAGAATTGTAGGGGCCCCTTACTGAGCCGCTGCTCGGGGCCCCCTTTCTTTAGCTGTCCATTTCAGTAAACTAAGTGAAAAAAAACCTTTTCTCCTCCTCTTCCTCTCAGGAAGGGGATATAAAGTGTTCAGTCTGTACCTCTACCTGGTGTAGACCATACTAATCACTCCCTCAGCGAGGCGTCAGAGTGCTCTAAACGGCCACAGATGCTTTTCTTGGTATACCGGCGGGCCAGTCTTGGGTGGCATGGAGGGGCCCTTACAGCTGTGGCACTTACACAAGCTGCATGGGATTTGGCATTGGGGCCCCTGGAGGCACAGGGCCCCTGAACATATCATGGGCTATAACCCACCCCGATGACAGCCCTGTGTGTACATTCAATACTTAAATACAGAAAAAATAGCGTCGCGCCCATTCTCACCGGAGCGGCAGCAACTGCCAGGAGTAACAGCCCAGTAAATGTATTAAACATAACAAGGAAAAAAGGTGTCATCTGCGCTCGTTTCTATGTGTTCCATGTACAACAAAACTGAGGTTTTTGTTTGTTTCAATGGCCATTGCAACGTAAGCTCACTCGCCACTTCAAGGCACCTCTTTACAGAGTGAGTACCTACCTAACATGTACCAAAAGGCCGCTCTACTGAGCAGCTCCAAGCCCCTCCTGCTGCTTTTCAGCCAAGGAGAGGCAAAGATGGTGGGTTTTATTTATACACGCACCAAACACTTCCCATTTGGGATTAAAAACAAAAACATGGAAACAGGAACAGCTGCAGAACGACGGACTGGTGTTAGAAGCATGATATACATAAATACAGAAAAAATGGCGTCGCGCCCATACTCACCGGAGCGGCAGCAACTGCCAGGAGTAACACCCCAGTAAATGTATAAAACATAACAAGGAAAAAAGGTGTCATCTGCGCTCGTTTCTATGTATTACATGTACAACAAAACTGAGGTTTTTGTTTGTTTCAATGGCCATTGCAACGTAAGCTCACTCGCCATTTCAAGGCACCTCTTTACAGAGTGAGTACCTACCTAACATGTACCAAAAGGCCGCTCTACTGAGCAGCTCCAAGCGCCTCCTGCTGCTTTTCAGCCAAGGAGAGGCAAAGATGGTGGGTTTTATTTATACACGCACCAAACACTCTGGTTACATGTTAGGTAGGTACTCACTCTGTAAAGAGGTGCCGTGAAGCGGCGAGTGAGCTTATGTAGCAATGGCCATTGAAACAAACAAAAACCTCAGTTTTGTTGTACATGGAACACATAGAAACGAGCGCAGATGACACCTTTTTTCCTTGTTATGTTTTATACATTCAATACTTAGATTGGAAGCACTCAGGGGACTTAAAAGGAATAAATTAATTTGTAATTTATTAGATGTAAGACATTGTATCTGTCGATGTTTCGTTCACACACTGTGACTGGACCTTTGTCGTTTTATCATATAGTTTGAATATGGTATAAACCAATACATTACACCCGAGTGCATCCACCATGTGAAAGTCACCTGTGTGCCCCCCTCTTTATATTTTGTGTAATCATTTCAGACATTGAGCTCGGCGTCGGGTGAACCAGAGAAAACAAGCGTGCAGAGGAATAAAAGAAAGCTGGATTTCTTGATGTTGCTGCGCGTTTCCTTTCAGGTGTTGTGGTTTTCGGCAGGTGGTGCAGATCTGAGACAATATATCGGTCACATCACCGGCTTTAACAGAATATCGAATCTGTAACAACAGAATACATGCCACAAAGTATCTTAACTTACATATTGCATTATTTTATAGTAATGTGTTTATTACCCTGAAGCCATTAAGAATTAAGCTAATCCTTAAATTATCGCTTTTCTTCCTCGGCTCATTAATGTTCTTTGTACAAAATATTATTCCAGTAATTTACATCTTCAGCTCGGTCTATTGAAAACATGTGAAGAATGGCGTCGCTCCCAGTTCTAAAAACTTGTATGCCTTCTCTAGCTTGCACATGGGTGTATAGTCACTCCGACACAGCCTATGGACTCCCCATGCACCAGGACTATGGCAAACCACCCATTACACATATACTACCAGCACATGCATTATTGAAATATCTTTACCAATATGTTTCAGAGTTCCTCTGTTTCAAATATGTTATAAACTTTAAAAACCAAAATTTAGTTAACTGGATTCTACATTGCAATACATTGAAAAGCAATAATTAGCATTTAAAACACCATTTGCATACCTTTTTAAAGCAAGAGCATTGTGCCCCTTGTGGAGAAATGAAACTGAACTCACTCATGTCACCCCGTATTACGAGCAGCCCTCATCCTCACTGTAGCAAAAAGCTCAGCAAACTTTACTGCTGCATTACATCAGCCAGGGATTTGTCAGAATACAGGGAGAGCTGTGGGGTCAGTCACTGCTGTACAGGGATATGATTCAGGGGGTTATAATGAGTGTAAATCCTTGTACAGTACAGATACAAGGTGTCGCTGTAATTGCCATACACAGGCATTATGCAGCACATACAGATACAAGGTGTTGCTGTAATTGCCATACACAGGCATTATGCAGCACATACAGATACAAGGTGTTGCTGTAATTGCAATACACAGGCATTATGCAGCACATACAGATAAGGTGTTGCTATAATTGCCATACACAGGCATTATGCAGCACATACAGATACAAGGTGTTGCTGTAATTGCCATACACAGGCATTATGCAGCACATACAGATACAAGGTGTTGCTGTAATTGCCATACAAAGGCATTATGCAGCACATACAGATAAGGTGTTGCTATAATTGCCATACACAGGCATTATGCAGCACATACAGATACAAGGTGTTGCTGTAATTGCCATACACAGGCATTATGCAGCACATACAGATACAAGGTGTTGCTGTAATTGCCATACACAGGCATTATGCAGCACATACAGATACAAGGTGTTGCTGTAATTGCCATACACAGGCATTATGCAGCACATATAGATACAAGGGGTTTCTGTAATTGCCATACACAAGCATTGTGCAGCACATACAGGTATTGCATTGCTAATAATCTCATCATGATCAAATCCCATAAACTGCTGACAGCATCTGCCTAATTATATATGCATAATATGTTCATGGTGTCCTCTCCAGGCCAGTTTATTTATCCCACTTGGGTACCTATGGCTGTTAGGGCATAAATATTGATTGAGTGCTGCTGAGCTGGGACTGCAGGACCTATCTAACTCTCTGGAGGTGCTTGGACGTTGTTGTCCTCCTTGCTTCTCTCTCATAGCTCCCATGTGTTTGGGCAGTATTACTTTCTTCACGCTAAAACGGGGATGCTAACATGGATAATGTGAGCCTGCAGGTTTCTCCTTAGCGTCCCCGTTTTAGTGTGATATTATGGTGCAGGTGCTAATCCAGTAGCCTGCACTGTAATGCAGCACTTAACCTCAGAATGCTCGAGACAGCGCTAAACACCGCCGTGAACATCCCCTCCATGGACTCCATAGGACTCCATTGAGGCTTCGACTCTTTACACTGGTCACATGACCTGCATGATCTCACCTCTCGCGAGATTCGGCAGGTTGGCGGAGTGATCATGGAGGGCGTGATATCTTCATATGACTGATGCAGAGACAGGTGGTGGATGAATTACTTATTCTCTGGTACAGACACAGCTCTCCCACTCAGGAAACTGACAACCAGAACCCCCTGACCCGGAAACATTATGTACATTAACAGAAAACAGGTAACACAAACAACTATGCCCTCTTGTGGTAGATAAGTATAACACTGATCTACTACATCCCCTTCCTTCTGATAACACTAGTTTTAAAAATGCAGTTCACGTGTCCATAGGCACACAGAAACTTCTACTAAACTCGGGACTTTGGGTAGACTACCTCCATCCCAGTGAGTTCCAGGACGCATTCTTGCCCTGTGGCTGGGGAACTCACTACTAAGCTAAGCATAATCCTGCAGGTACGTTGGTGCTTTCTTCGGTCTGGTGGATCTCCTTAACTCTTGCTGCTCCTCCACACCTGGAGACTCCGATAGCTGTTCCGTTGGAAGCTCTCCCCCCGCCTGCGCCCCATTACCATCTTCTGCAAGAACGTTATCAGAAGGGGGTGCCAGCCGCACCCTATCTGGCATTAATTGGTTCTCCAAACCTGACAGTGTCCCCAGAGATACAATATGTCTAGTTCTCACCTGGTCGATATGACGACGCACAATCTGACCATTTCCAAGTGTGACTGTGCATGACATAGGTCCCGTCTTTTTCTGAACTGTCCCCGGAATCCAGGCAGGTCCCACACCAAAATTTCTAGTGTAAACTATGTCTCCTTCCATTAGATGTCTCTCCTTAGCATGTTGATCATGATAAAGCTTTTGCTTCAACTGTTTTGTTTTTCCTGTATCGGACCTTTAAAATTTGGATGTATTAGGCCCAAGGTGTAACGCAATTTTCTTCCACACAGCAGTTCTGCAGGCGATTTTCCAGACGTCGCCTGAGGAGTTAACCTGTAACTAAACAATGCTCTAGCCAGCCTGACCTCAATGGAATCTCCTGAGCTTTTTTTCATCAGGCCTTTAAATGTCTGCACCGCCCTTTCTGCCAGTCCATTGGATGCTGCATGGTAATTCCATGTTGACTAAAACTCTGAGACATTGAACAGTTAGTGCGGAGGTGGATTTATTTAAGGGGTACACCTCTATCCATTTAGAGTAAGCATCCACCAAAATCAAAAACATCTTGCCCATCCATGGGCCAGCATAATAAATGTGAATTCTTCTCCATGGGAGGCTTGGTACTTCCCAAGGATGTAAAGGTGCACACTGGGGAGAATTTCGATTTTCTTGGCAAAAGGTGCAGGTTTTCACAATTCCTTCTATATCGGCATCCATCTTTGGCCACCACATATAGCTCCACGCCAGTCCTTTCATTCTGATTATGCCTGCATGATTGGTGTGTAACTGTTTCAGTAGGTCTGTACGACCTGGGGGTGGAATGACTACTCGGGCACCCCACAAGACACAACCTGCCTGCACACTCAGTTCCTCTTTCCTTTTTGCATAAGCTCCAAACATTGATTTATCCACTCTTTTTGGCCATCCTCTGAGGACAAACTCTCTAACACGCGCCAAAACGGTATCCGTATCTGCCCATCACGTGTTCGGCTTTAATCAATGATACGCCATTTTCTTCCAACAGAAGTACTCTCTTCCTCAGCAGAAGTCTCAACCTCATCTCCTGCCACTGGCTACCGGCTCAAGCCATCCGCATTTTGATGATCCTTTCCTGCTTTGTACACAATAGAGTACTCATATCCACATAACGTCACTGCCCATCTCTGAATGCGGGGTGAGGCCATTTGTGGCACCTCCTTCAGTTCATTAAATAATGAGATCAGTCGTTTATGGTCTGTTACGATGGTAAATTGTCTCCCATACAAGTATGTGTGAAACTTCTTTACCCCAAAAATCACAGCAAGGCCCTCCTTCTCAATTGGGGGAATCATTTTTCTCAGTTGCATTCAGGGTCCGTGAGACGAACCCTATTGGCCTTTCTATTCCATCCACCAGCCTGTGTGACACAAGCGTCACAAGCCAGGATAATGGGTTTGTTGACATCATAATCCACCAACAAGGCATCCGACTGGAGATGATGTTTGGACTTTTCAAAGGCCTCTTTTTGCTCACAACCCAGGTCCATTTAGTCTCTTTCCTCAATGATTGCAACTCACAATCAAAGGGGTTCACCTGACCCACCAGTGGCATCCTGTCTCAGCAAACGACTTCTTTTCCTGCAGTTTTTTTTTTTAGCTTGTCTTCAGCTCTGAACCTTCACATAACAGTCTCTCAATACACACCGTTTTATCCTCGTCGCCAATTATGTAATATCTTCATATGACTGATGCAGAGACATGTGGTGGATGAATTACTTATTCTCTTTATTCGCTGGTACAGACACAGCTCTCCCACTCAGGAAACTGACAACCACAACCCCCTGACCCGGAAACATTATGTACATGAACAGAAAACAGGTAACACAAACAACTATGCCCTCTAGTGGTAGATAAGTATAACACTGATCTACTACAGAGGGAGACTGGGGGACTTTTTCCCCCAGTCTCTCTCTGCTGCCGGCAGCCAGAAGTGGCGTATTGGGCCTTCGTTCTCACTGTGGGATGGAAGGTGAGTATGTGATTTTTGGGGGGATTTGAAGGAGGCGATAACTGATTCTGCCCAAGCGCAATCAGTTAGCACCAGCTCCTAGCTGTGGTCAACTTTTGAGTTAACTAAACCGGGAAGTAATTAGCGTTACGACTTTGTAATCCTAGCGCTAATAACTCTTTGCTTTGTTAAGCATGGGGAGCACAAAGTACAGTCCCAAATGTTTCACAACAGGGTGTGACATCTCAGAAACGTCTAGTCTCGTGCTTTTCGGCCCAAGTGCGGTCACACAAAATTCAACATGTCATGCCGGCTATCTAAAAGGGTTTTTGTTACAAGGAAGAATTTAGAACACGAGCAACTTTTATTAATTACCATTAATCTGCAGGGCCTTATCCATTTATCAGGGTTAGCTCTAAATGAAGGTTTTTATAGTTAAAGTGAATACCTATAATATTTCTTCATCTTATCAGTCCCTCCTGTTATAGAAATTATTCCACTTGTAAGGGTGTCTCACTCTTTGGTCTTTGTAATGTTTAATGTTTGCATCATAAAATGTAATAATTAGCCCATGAACTATAGACTTCAAATAAGAATGTACAGCATATAATGCTTGATGTTCCAGGCAATATGGGAAGACACTCACCTACACCTGTTACCTTAACATAGGAAATTTTTAACCCTTTACTGCTTATAGCAACGTACCTGTACACAACTAGATAATAAAGTCTATTGGATATTCATATATCCAGTCCCCTCTGTTACGATATGGTTTCACTCCAGAAGGGCACGTGACTTTGTAAAGGGGATGCAGGGCTAAAAAAAAAAAAAAAAAAATGATCACTATCCATCTACACTAGAACCAGAATAATGACGACATGGCCCACAATCCCCACACTCACTTCCCTTAATTTAAATGCCGCCACCACAGGTCAAATATAGCTATATCAACTAAACTTTATTTCTTTATTTTTAAATTATATTTTATTTTCATTTTTGTTTGGTAACTTTTAACATGGTCATGTTTGGTATCAATGGAAAGGCCAGGCGTTGGCTGATCCAACGATACCAAACATTAACCCCTAGCTGCCACAATGGTGGAGATAGGGGGTTACAATGAACCCCATATCTCCCAATCTCCACCATTGTGACAGCTGGGGTTAACTCCAGAACTGACGTCATCACGCTATACACGATGATGCCAGTCATCAGGGGAGATCCCGGAAGCTTGGCCGACATCTTGGATGTCTGCCAGCTCTGGGAGAGGATCGTGATTTGGTGCATGTGGGCGCCGTATCATGATCCGGCCCGCAAGGGGTTAAAAGCCAGTCACCGTTTGGAAGGGCAGGCTGTGTCCTTCCAAACGGTGCTTGACTTTTACCACTGCCCCCTCCCCCTCCCTTTCAGGCACCTTCCCCGCACTCGCGGGGGGACCTGTAATAGATGTCATCGCGCTAGCGCCGGGTTCCCAGGATCTGATTTCACCGGGGTCCTGGAGTGTGGGCTGACATCCAAGACCGAGGGGGCGCAGCAATCGGCCGGAATTCCGGAAATTAATATATTATGGTGAACACAAAAGATTGAATCACAGTGCACATACAGGAAAAGATATTACACTTTCAAGCAGAAAAATAAAAGGAATTAACAGCAGATCCTATTTACTTATGTAGCGCTCACTCCCGGAGGAGCCGCTGAAAATGAACCACGGGTCAGTCTCCCCGCACTAGGGAATAAATATACTCCAGCACCGTTGTGGATTTTATAAATTATATTGTTTACTAAAAAAAAGGCATATAATGAGACACGGTGTTCGTAGATATATTTACAGTATTTCGTATCGCGGTAAACGCGCAGCGGAAAAAGAAATGCGAGACTTCGTATTTCTGAAAAATGCGCGACCGAACAGAAAAATACAATACTTCGCAATTCGGGAAACACGCAGCGGAAAACAAAATAAGATGCAAATCTTTTCCCCTTCTTTAGATACTAGGGAGTGAGTCCCGAACAGGTTAAGTCCCGAACTGTGAGTGTATGTGTGTGTTGTGGTACCCGGGTACTATTCAACTGGCCAGTGAATCTTTTAAACGATGTCTTCGACTAGTCAAGTTGGGGCCCTGTGGGTTTCAGAAATAAACAACAGCGCACTTTCTTGACTTTGTAAAACCGGCCTTGGAGGCCTCTCACCCATCCGCTGGATCACCAAGGTTCCGCTGACCCAGGACGTCCCTCCGCTCGATGCCTTGCTAGGATAATGGCTACTGGATCTGTTGTCGGGTTCTCTTTGCTCCGACCGTGGCTTGTCCAGCTACCGCCTGTTCTCCCATCCAATGGACCTGCGGTACTCCTAACTCAGGGGTCCTCCGCTTCCTTGACAGCAGCTTGGGGGATGCCTGTGGATCACTGGGTCTCCTTCTTACAAGGCTGGGTAACCCCTCTTGGAATCCTGGTAGGCCGCACCTGCGCTCCGGCCTAGTCACTGTTCCACTCTGCAACACTGCATCCTCTCTCATGCACTCCCTGGCGCGCTCTGACAGCTATCGCCACGAGGCTCAGGATGTACAGCGTCTGTGTCCCACCCACTTCCTGTGTCCGTTTGCAAAGCATGCCAGGAAACGTAGTCCCAATATCTTCTGTGTTGGTCCAGCATGCTTACCATGGTCTCTGTCTCCCTCTGGTGGCCATTTCAAATAAATGCAGCAGAACAGTCTTTTTAAACACAGCGCTACACTTACAATTAGGTTATTACAGTTATTTTCAATTAGGGTGACCTCCAAAAAATAAGTACCATTTAGAATTTGGGTCAGTGATTTATACCCTGCTTCTTGGCCTCAGATTTCATGGACAGAGGCTTTGCGGCCTGCCCACTTGTCTTGTAATTCTCAGGCATGCTCAAGTTTTTATGACACCCTTTGATTATTTAATTCAAGTTATGTGCTTAGCTGTTGATTTCCATAGACCGAGCACAATAATTCATACTTCAGCATCCTGTCTGAGAGAGAACACATTTGTTTATTTTGATATTCATTTTAGTTAGGGTGGACGAACAGTCTTTGATGTGCCCATTGGCTTGCCTTTAGCATTTCAAAAGGTGTTTGTTTGGCCCCCATGCTGTAGAGGAGCACAGGACAGGGAAGTTTACAAAGGAATCCCTTACCCCTGATAATGTCCATGGATTTGCCCATTCCCCCCCATATATGTCCCACTACCCCCCCCCCTCCTCCCAATATAACCTCCCCAAATGCTTTGGCAATGCTAAAATGTATTTGGTCCTGCCAATAAAGCTTATTTTGATTTGATTTGATTATGCTTTGAAGCCCTCTGGGGCCAAATGGCTTTGGCGTGATCTCTTAATTACATTCAACATTACATCTTCAATGGCTTCAAAAGGAGCTTAATTGCTTTTCTCACGGGGTGGGGGGGGGGACAGACGGACAAAAGAACATTCACCCTTTTAAAAAAATTTTTTAGGGGGAGAAACAAAAGGCCATTTACTCTTTTTTAAAATAAATTATGCTTGCATATAGAGTAGCGCTGTACATTAATTACATAAAAATAGTAACGTCACGGCCAAATATTATCAGAACACAAAAACAAAGGGGTGGTGTGCTGGCGCTTAATTACTAGCAACGTTAATTGTTACCCCACCTATTTGTCTATTTTGTAGGATAGGGAAGGGGTATAAATCCACTTCAGGTATGCTGCTTCACTGGGATACAATAAAAACTCTCACAAAAGATTGTACTACAAATAGTATACAAAAAAACAAACAAAGATCACCAGATAGCGAAAAAAATATTTTCCTTATGTATATACGTATATACAGTAGTAACTTCGGATATTACTTATTGGTAATGCGTGATTGGAGGTTTAGGTATGTCCACTGTCCAGACAAAAGTCCGACGCAAGCAAGAGGTGGGGCAGATGAAACTCGAGAAAGGAAGCGGTATTCGGGTAATCCTCCGAAATAACCCGCAGTGTTCTCCCGTTCTTGTTCTTATCTTGTAATGTGGTATGGGTCACTCAAAGAAAGCACAAAACAAGCGCTCATATAGCGCAATAACTCCTTATATGGTAAAAAATCGTAAAGAGACTACAGCCAAATTAGCACTCACCGAGGTTGGAGCCTGTCAGATCATTAGGCTCATTTCATACGCATGGGTGTTTCTTTTTTAGGCAAAAACACCTAAAAATGCCCCTCTGGTTGTTGATTCCAGGATATAGTGGCTCGATATTCCAAAGAAAGGCCCAACAGGTAAAATGTCAAACATTTAATGGAGAAAATACATCTAAAATATATGCATAAAATAGCAAGAACTACTGAGACGCGTTTCAGCCATATGCCTTCATCAGTCAGTGTATGATAGATAGATAGAAACGAGCGCAGATGACACTTTTTTCCCTTATGTTTTATACATTAACTGGACTGTTATTCCTGGCTGTTGCAGCCGCTCTGGTGAGTATGGGCGCGACGCCATTTTTTCTGTATGTATATCATGCTTGTAACTCCAGTTCGTCGTTTTGCTGCTGTTCCTCTTTCCATGTTTTTGTTTTTAATCCCAAATGGGAAGTGTTTGGTGCGAGTATAAATAAAACCCACCATATATCTGCCTCTCCTTAGCTGAAACGCAGCAGGAGGGGCTTGGAGCTGCTCAGTAGAGCGGCCTTTTGGTTACATTGGTTAGGTACTCACTCTAAAGAGGTGCCTTGAAGTGGCGAGTGGGCTTACGTTGCAATGGCCATTGAAACAAACAAAAACCTCATAGTGTTTTGTTGTACATGAAATACATAGAAACGAGCGCAGATGACACTTTTTTCCCTTGTTATGTTTTATACATTAACTGGACTGTTACTCCTGGCTGTTGCTGCCGCTCCGGTGAGTATGGGCGCGACACCATTTTTTCTGTATGTATGTATATTTCGGAGGATTACCCGAACATTACCCGAATACCGCTTCCTTTCTCGAGTTTCATCTGCCCCACCTCTTGCTTGCGTCGGACTTTTGTCTGGACAGTGGACATACCTAAACCTCCAATCCCGCATTACCGATAAGTAATATCCGAAGTTACTGCTGTATATACATAAGGAAAATATTGTCAGAACACATTCGTATGTATATTCGTCACACCCTCTACTGTTCTTTTGAACAATCGCGAGACCTCACATCTTAAGTACTCAGCCCACAGTATTCAGACGTTTGATGGTAGTAAGATGCTCCATTCATAGGACAGACATGTTTCTTAAAAAGTGGGATCTTCTATCTTGAAGTCAACTTATAGAAGGAAAAACTGAAATACCGGATAGTGAGGGCTCTCCTAAAATAATGGACTTCGGCTACGAATGTCCACGGATCATCCCTAAACTAGAACAAAAAACAGGCAAGGAATTGACAGTCATAGACAGTCCTGTTAATGAGGCAAGAAGATTGCTATTTTGAGGTTAGATTTACACATAACACAATACTCAGCATAAAAAATATCTGAAAGTGAAAAATGTGGCTTTGTTATTTACTAAAAAGAATTGAACCCCAATCCTACCCATTGAACTCTAAATAACCGAGTATACAAAAGCTCAGCGTATGAAAGAAAAAAATCCTGTTTACTATTACTTTAAAGTACATTAAGGCAAATGTGGCTATGACACAACAAAATAATTATAGATTTAAAAGGGTTTAATTAGTGCAAAAAAATGGTAGGCACTGCCCCATCTGACCCTATGGATGATCCACCACTGAAAATACACCACACATCAAAAGAACCTTGACAACACGTGAAATCTACAGTATTGCACAGATTTTGTCACATACCATGACCCGTGAGAGGCTGTCATTTAACACAGGGTCTTATCAGTTTCACTAATCTTAGGCCAATCACTGTACTCCATAACTATATATTTCTAAAAATATAGCAAATATTCTGGGCAGAGGAAAACCCCTTCACTTTGAAAGGCTTTCACAGCCCACAGGGACAGCCAAAGGGCATATAAAGGTGTGGGGGGGGGGGGGGGGCGGAAAACAATCAGCTCATGGTGACCTTTTTACATTGAATTAAATGTTCCTGGCGTCTAGACTGTCCCTTTAACTTGCTCTGACCATACATCTGCCTAACCTGAATGCGTGACATATGGCGTCTTTATTAACTTGAATTACATTGTAAAATAGATTTTTATGACACTGGGAGAATTCTATTTTGCATCATGTCCCTTCACCTCTCTGAAAGAATTGCATTGTAAAAATTAATTACCTTTTCCACTGCAGACTACAAATAAAAATGGAGGTTTTATGTTCAAGCCTAGAGATGTAAGAGCTTACCTACTCACCTCAAAAAACTGTATACACTTTATTGTGCTGCTTCAACAAACCTGCACACTAGGGATGAGCTGGTCGGTTCGATGTGTTTGGAGTTCAATTCGAACATCGCCAGTTAGTATGTTCGCGAATTTCGTACATTTCCGCGTGTTCGCAGCATGTTCGTCCACAATGCACCACAATGGACCACAATGCACTTTTCCACTGGCCTGAAGCTTGTAATTGGCTACAGCCTGCACCTGACCACAGTTTAGGTGCAAGACAGGTGCAAGACTATGCCAATCACGGCTCAGAGTCCTGATTGGGCAAATTTTGCCCAATCATGGGCTCACAGAGCTAAGTCCCGCAGCACACTATATAAGGCTTCACACAGCGCTTCAGCACGTATTTTTTGAGAGGAGATTGTTGTGTTAGTGTGTGTTCTCACTGCCAGCCTGCCACCAGCTATTGGGGGGGGGGGGTCTCATTTCTACAAAATATCTGGGAATTATTCTAATCTGTGTGTTCTCACTGACACCAACTATTTTGGGGATCAGTCATTTATACAAAATATCTGGGAATTGTTGTAATCGATGAATGGATATGAATAGATTAAAGGAAAAGCATTTACCGTCATATGAAACGTCATTTCTTTGTTTTTAAGTGTTTCTATACATCCTAGAAATCCTCCACTTCACCGGCAGGTTATGGGGACCTCCTAGGCACGATATTTGAAGGAATTTTTCGTTTTTATTTTGAACCCTTATTTCATGAAAAACAGTCTCTTTAAGAACTTTTTTTTAAAACTTTTTTTCCTTGTTTCCTGTCCCCCAGGGCACTACCCGGACCCCCATACACCTTTCATGGCAAATATCTTGCATATATGCCCTCTCGGAGGGCACTCTAAGGCTAGGGTCAGACTAACGCATTTTTCGCGTTGTCCGTGAAAAAGTGCGTTCGATCGAATGGACGCATTTTTTCACGGAATACGCGATAGCGGTCATACGATGCACATTTCGTCTGTGATTTTTTACGGATCGTCAATAAAACCCTTTTTGCGTCTGGACGTTATGTTGGCCGGACATTAGCAGCGTCTGACGTCTCCCAATCACGCTCACACGCCGCTAGCGGACGCAGCGCACTCTGTACGTCAGTACTAGCGGTATCATGTTCTCGAAAAAATGCGTTCGTTTGCCACTTGCGTTGCGCGGCCGCACTTTTGTGTGGCCGTTCTTCGTATGCTGCCTGGCATTGGACGTGATTTGCTGCTAGCACGGCCGTGATTTAGTGCTGCTAAACGCACGTTGATACTGCGTTCGTCTGACCCTAGCCTAAAAATCGAACTTTTGAGTCCCATTGACTTGCATTGAGTTTGGTTCGTGTTCGAACTCGAACTTTTGAAATTGTTCGAGTTCGAATGCGAAACCGAACACGGGGGTGTTCGGCTCATCCCTACTGCACACCACTAATTAACGTGTTTACAAATATGTGGTGCAGCCACTTTGGAGATTCCTATAGCTTTGTTCTAATAGCAAGGTTCAAGTTCTCATATTTGTAAATTTCTCATGTCAAATCATGTTTGCCTCCTAATAAATGTAAATATACGCTAGACAACGATTAGAGGTGCTTTGAAACCGCACCACAGGACGCAACGTTAAATAGACCTGGAATCTGTGAAACTATAGGCAATGTCACATAACTTCACTTTTACCTATCGTATCGCCAGGAATTGCTATTCCGCTCTTGCAGGAAGCTGGGCTTATGGTTCGAGTATAGCGCTTCCCAGTTCATCTTTACTGTAAATTAATGTCTCCATTTCTTCCATACTTAGTATAGGAGATGTGAATTTGCACCACTAGTGGAAGCAAAGGCTATTCTATGGTATCCTGCGCTTCCATCCATGAGACTGTATTTTGATGAGAAATAACGACTCCTCAAACCTGGGGTTAAGTGATTCTGCATTAGAAAAATTACTCACTTAACCCTATGCTTGTGCACCGATTTTTTTTTCGGTTCGATTCGGTTCGATTTTTCGGATTTTTAAACTTTTCGATTCGGCTCATTTCGACCGATTTCTGTTTCAATTCGGTTCAGCTCGATTCGTTTTTCGTGTACTTTTTTTTCGGAATTTCGACCATTTTTCGGATTTTCGTGTCACTTAGCTCGTTTTTTGTATCGACTTTTCGTGATTTCGGAAATTTTCGTTTTCGGAATTGTACATGTTTTCGGAATTTCGACCATTTTTCGTATTTTCGTGTCACTTAGCTCGTTTTTTGTATCGACTTTACGTAAGTTCGGAAATTTTCGTTTTTTCGGAAAGTCTGTTCTCCTCGTTTCAAAGCAATAAATTTCAATTTGACACATTTCAAGTCCTTTCGAAAATTCTGAAAATATTTCGTTTCGGCTCGGAAAACTTTTCGGATCTGCCATTTTCGGATCTAAAAATTTTCGGAAATTCGGCCGCATCCGAAAACACGAATCGGGAAATTTCGTGAAAATTCTGAAATTCCGAAACCCGAAACGCACATCCCTACTTAACCCCCACCCCCAAAAATAAATAAATCCCATACTCCCCTCACATCCCTCAGTGGAGAGGACAGCGCAATCTGCCACTTCCTATCACCCTGAGCAGATTGAGACTGAACAAATACTGTAGTTCCTAATATCCCTCAGAGATCCCCCGGCTGTGCTGAGAAATCTTACGAGAGTCAGCTTGTACAGAGCATAGGGCCAGGATGCGCAAGGCTCCATGAAGTCCCATGGACTCCAGGAGTAGGGATGAGCTGTTCGGTTCGATCAGTTCGGAGTTCGACTCGAACATTGGCGGTTCAAAAGTTTGCGAACTTCTAACTCTTTGGCGTGTTCGGTTCGATCAGTTCAGAGTTCGACTCGAACATTGGCAGTTCGAAAGTTCACGAACTCTCAAACGGCGTAAACAACAGATGTTTAATTAGTGTTTGGAAATAACATGTGCTTCTAATTAGCAAATAGAATTTGATACATTGCTTGCAGACTGGGTGCACGATATTTGAAGGAATTTTTCATTTTTATTTTTAACCCTTATTTTATGAAAAACTCACTGTTCCTTTAAAAACCTCTTTTTTAAAACTTTCGAATGCGAACCGAAACACAGGGGTGTTCGGCTCATCCCTATCCAGGAGCTGATTCTCACCGTGGCACGCAGCACCACAGTATCAGGCAGCCCTCCACTTTTTTCCCATGGCTAATAAGTCCCAGATTTCCCAGAGTCTATCACAATCAAAGTTCACACAGAGGGCCATATTACATTCTTAAAACAAATGTCTGTGAGCACGCAAAAACACATTAACGCGAGGGGCAAAACCCTTTGCGCATAACGTGGTATTACATTGTCAGCGCAACAAACGCGCACACTCGTCTAACGCGGGTGAACCTGCGTGAACCCTGCGCGAGCTTACTGTACTTTGCGCTCACAATGTTATTTATAGGACGCGCAAACTCGCATGTGCGCTGGTACGCGGATGGTATTACAATCTGTGTGCAGTTTTTAACGCACAGCGTTTGCGCGCATAATTTTAACGACTTCTAAGGCTGGGGTCAGACTAACGCATGTTTAACGTGCGTTTAGGCGCACTTAATCACGGCCGCAGTAGCAGCAAATGACGGGCAATGACGGCCAATATACGAAGTATGGCCGCACAAAAGTCCGGCCGCGCAAAGCAAGTGGAAAATGAACGCATTTTTTCGAGAATGCAGAACCGCTAGTACTGACGTACAGAGTGGTCTGCGTCCGCTAGCGGCGTGTTTGCGTGATTACGAGATGTCAGACGCTGCTAATGTCCGACCAACATAACGTCCAGACGCAAAAAGTGTTTTATTGACGATCCGTAAAAAATCACGCACGAAAATGCGCATCGTATGACCGTTTTCGCGCATTCCATGAAAAAATACGTCAATGCGTTCGGACGCACTTTTTGACGATTCGCTGCGAATAATGCGTTCATTTGACTCTAGCCTAAAAGCTGGTGCTAATGGCAAATCTGAATGACCTGGCCGAAACCAAATACACCGGCCCAAAAAAACAAAATACAGCACAATATAGTTACACATTCTACACATACCCAAACAATAAAATGGAGAAGTTGTGCGTGTTTTTATTATTGCTGCAGCATATATACTCAGATTGACTCTGGCAGGCACAAAAAGTTAACGTGAGATAATTGTAGTTCTTAATTCTGATTGGCTGAATCGCGTGAAAAAACAGTCCGCACACTGAGCGTTAATGCGTGCGTGTTTATTTTTTTGACAGATGAAAAAATGCGTGAGGATTGTAATACCAGCATTGATTTACGCGCGTTAACGTTTAGCGCTGTGCGCAAAAATTCACGCGCTGCGCAAGCGTTTTTGTGTTAAGAATGTAATAGAGCCCAGAGTGTGTTGGCAGTTTAACTGATTATACCTATTTTATTTGAACTAGAGAGCCTTAAAGAACTGAGACGATTGGCTGTATAGTTTCTGTAAATATATACTTTTCGTATTTTTATTTCTGTGGCAGGTAAAGCTCATTAAATGCAAACATGACTTCTTACAAAACAAATGCTGATAAATGGTTTTTTTTTATTGAAGCTGTGCACAGTGGCATCACAAGGGGAGAGTGGGCTGCACCCGGGTGACACCCTCTGGGGGGGATGACACCAGGAACGCTTGCCTGCAATCATGATGATAATCATCTACAACAGATATCTGATTGCGGGGTTTTTTCCGGGTCCACTGTGGCCCACCAAGGCCCAGATCCAAGATCGCGCCGCTCCCTAGAAGAGCAGACTGCAGAGAACGCTGGCCGTAGCTGACTGAAGGAGCTTCAAGAAGATGAGCATCTAGTGCTACCAGCACCAGACCAGCCCAGGGACACAGCCGGAGATTAATAAGATTACATAAGATTAAAAAAAAGTCGTTAATTTGCCTGCCCACCGGGCTGGCCAAATAAAGTAAAAAAAACAGGATTTGCCCCTCCCCCATAGAGAATATCACAGAGCTCCACACCAAAAAGCCTCACACAGTAATGTGTGTATGAGCATATTACAGAGTCCCACAGCAATAAAACTAATGTGAAGTGTGCATGAGTGTATCAGAGCTCCGCAGAAATAAAACTCACACTCATACACTCAGCACATTCCTGTATCACAGAGCTCCACAGCAATAAACCTCACAGTAATGTGCAGTGTGTATGAGCGTATCACAGAGCTCCACAGCCATAAAACTCCCTGTAGCAGGGACGTGCGGTCAGGGGTGGCAGGTGAGGCAGAGCCTCACCTGCCATTAAGGGCTGCAGTTGCACAGTTAAACTCACTTGCTCGCATTTCCCTGTCAGCCCTGTCCATTCTCCGCTGCACTTTTTTTTTTCTTTCCCCTTCAGCAGCCTGGCTGAGCCTATGCAATTTGCGTAGCAGGATGCTCTGCAAATCGCGTAGGCTGCCAAGAAGTGTGCAGCGCGACCCGTATATTCAATGAAAAGACATCCAAGCACTGCCCACTTCCTGAACATTTCTCTCCCAGTACCTCAGAGGAAGAGCAATGGAATAGCTTGGACCAATAGGAAAGCACTATTGGTCCAAGCCATTCAAAAAATGCCTCCCATGCATTGATTGGCGCAGGACAATCAGTGGGCACGGGGCTGTGCTCCGGTGTGGCCTCAGTGTCACACTAGGCTGCCTGTCTGGAGGACGACACAGATCCTGGGAGCACAGAAAGCTGTCAGATCGTGGCGAGCACTGAACGCTGCCAGATCCTGGGGAGCCCTGAACAGCCGGATCCTAGTAAGCACTGAGAGCAGCCAGATTGTGGGGTGCCCTGAACAGACAGTTCCTGGGGAGTACAGAGAGCAGCCAGATCCTGGGAGCACTGAACCTGAAACTACGTAACCCGTGTATATCTGGCACTGATTCTAGCCAGTGCCTCACCAGCCACTGACCTCACTGCACGTCACTGCACTGTAGTGCAGTGTGCGTGAGCGTGTCACAAAAAAAGTAGTAAAATTCTGGGGGGGGTTGTGACACCAAGAGCTACCGCACTGGGTGACACTAACCCCAGTGACGCCACTAGGGCTGTGCGAGGTGCACATTAGGGCTCTGTGGTATGGATATAATTCTTTTTAAAATAAGAAAATAAAATTGTCCTTAACAATAGGGTACCTTGTCTCTTTAACACTTTCCAGCCTCAGGGTCGTCCCTACAATGGTACCTATCCAACGGTACCTGCGGGTGGACGTGCTGAGCGCATCCACCGCAGCGAAAAGGTTAAACTACAAAGAAAAGCTTTTGAGTGGTTTCCTGTTTCTCGGGTCTGAAGCAAAACCTGAGAAAGAAAGGATAACTCTTGAAAGCTCGTCTTTTAAGTATCAGGTTAGAATAACAGAAGATGCATCACATTACTCTGGAATTTTGGAATCTTATTTATATGATCTGACTTTAGTTATATAACTCCCCCCCCCAGTTTTAGCTGTGGTATCTTATGTGCCCCCTAACAGGGCTATTCAAAGAGAATCGAAAAGTCACTGCACGTTCGGTGACTTTTCCTTCTCTTCAATTCGGTGCGATTTGCCGATCCCATTTCGGCGACCCTGCGGTGTATTCAGCAAGCACCACAGGATCCCCGAATTGAAGGCAAAAGCTACCGCAAACCCGATGAACACTCATCGCAAAACCAGGTGAACGGACGCCGAAACCCGCAAAAACCTCTGGATTAACCCCGCCGAACACGCCGGAGAAACCCGAGCAGCCGCCGATCACAGCGCAGAGCAGCCGCCGGAAAAACCCGACACCGCAGACGAATGGAGTGAATAAATTAGCAAAACAGTTTGCTTGAATGTTTGAAAAGTGAAACGCTGTTTGCCAAGAAACAACTGAGTGAAAATGTCTGAAATTTACATATAGTGATAATAAAAAGGGCTGTTACAGAAAAAAACGATTAAAAGGAAAAAAAGGAAAAGCGTGCAAAAAAAATCCCAAAAAATTCCTAAAAGATCCTAAAAAAATCTACAAATAAAGAGATTTTTTACTGCACAATATAACAAACGGTTTATTAGATAGTGGAATAAAACGGGAATATTTTAACATTGAAGCCTATGGGATTAGCCTGAATAAACCTGCCGAATGAAACCACCGAATGGCAGGGCATTTCGGGAACCTTTCACTGCTGGTTTGTGTTCTCTGAATAGACGAAGCATTGCTTCTCTATGGGGATTTCACTGTCCTCGAACAAGCAACGAACAGGCACCGTATGTGCAGGCAATTCGCCAGGATTTGACGAACTGCCTGCTCTCTGAATAGCCGAACGGCCAGGAAATGTAACCGAACGCTGAATTTCACTGTTCGGTAGGCTTGTGCACCGATTTTTTTTTCGGTTCGATTCGGTTCGATTTTTCGGATTTTTAAAGTTTTCGATTCGGCTCGTTTCGACCGATTTCGGTTTCGATTCGATTCGGTTCGACCATTTTTCGTATTTTCGTGTCACTGTGCTCGGTTTTTGTATCGACTTTTCGTTTTTTCGAAAAATTTTCGTTTTTCAGAAAATTTTCGTTTTTACAAAATTTTCGTTTTTACAAAATTTTCGTTTTTCGGAAAATTTTCGTTTTTCGGAATTGCACATTTTTCGGCATATCGACCATTTTTCGTATTTTCGTGTCATTTTGCCCGTTTTTTGTATCGACATTTCTTTTTTTCGAAAAGTTTTCGTTTTTCAGAAAATGTTGGTTTTTACAAAATTTTCGTTTTTCGGAAAATTTTCATTTTTCGGAAAATTTTCGTTTTTCGGAACATCTGTTCTCCTCGTTTGCCACATTTCAAGCCCATTCGAAAAATCCGAAAATATTTCGTTTCGGCTCGGAAAACATTTCGGATCTGAACTTTTCGGATCTAAAATTTTTCGGAAATTCGGCCGCATCCGAAAACACGAATCGGGAAATTTCGTGAAAATTCCGAAATTCCAAAACCCGAAACGCACATCCCTACTGTTCGGTTACCTTTCGGCCACAGTTCGGAGCTCTTTGAATAACCCTGTAATTATATATTGTTCCTAGAGTCGCCACTGGTTATTTGGCTGTGTATGGTTGTCATTGTGTCTCTGTACCTGCTTCATGTTATTGCTGGTGGTGCTTAATTCTCAGTGACAGGCAGAGCATGTGCCAGAGCGCAGAGCATTGCTGTGTGGTGTCAGTCAGGTGTAACCTGAGTCGCATGAGGTCAGACCCTGTGCAATGTTCTGGAGAGAGTGTGACGAGCGCTGCCTGCCTGTCACTGCAAACTGAACATTAGCTCTGCCTGTCACTGCAAACTGAACATTAGCTCTGCCTGTCACTGCAAACTGAACATTAGCTCTGCCTGTCACTGCAAACTGAACACTAGCTCTGCCTGTCACTGCAAACTGAACACTAGCTCTGCCTGTCACTGCAAACTGAACATTAGCTCTGCCTGTCACTGCAAACTGAACATTAGCTCTGCCTGTCACTGCAAACTGAA
Organism: Leptobrachium leishanense; assembly: GCA_009667805.1. Lineage (NCBI taxonomy): Eukaryota > Metazoa > Chordata > Amphibia > Anura > Megophryidae > Leptobrachium > Leptobrachium leishanense. The sequence continues at coordinate 268,921 of CM019071.1, read as the reverse complement.
CATTAGCTCTGCCTGTCCTGCAAACTGAACACTAGCTCTGCCTGTCACTGCAAACTGAACACTAGCTCTGCCTGTCACTGCAAACTGAACACTAGCTCTGCCTGTCACTGCAAACTGAACATTAGCTCTGCCTGTCACTGCAAACTGAACACTAGCTCTGCCTGTCACTGCAAACTGAACACTAGCTCTGCCTGTCACTGCAAACTGAACACTAGCTCTGCCTGTCACTGCAAACTGAACATTAGCTCTGCCTGTCACTGCAAACTGAACACTAGCTCTGCCTGTCACTGCAAACTGAACATTAGCTCTGCCTGTCACTGCAAACTGAACACTAGCTCTGCCTGTCACTGCAAACTGAACATTAGCTCTGCCTGTCACTGCAAACTGAACACTAGCTCTGCCTGTCACTGCAAACTGAACATTAGCTCTGCCTGTCACTGCAAACTGAACATTAGCTCTGCCTGTCACTGCAAACTGAACACTAGCTCTGCCTGTCACTGCAACTGAACATTAGCTCTGCCTGTCACTGCAAACTGAACATTAGCTCTGCCTGTCACTGCAAACTGAACATTAGCTCTGCCTGTCACTGCAAACTGAACACTAGCTCTGCCTGTCACTGCAAACTGAACACTAGCTCTGCCTGTCACTGCAAACTGAACACTAGCTCTGCCTGTCACTGCAAACTGAACACTAGCTCTGCCTGTCACTGCAAACTGAACATTAGCTCTGCCTGTCACTGCAAACTGAACACTAGCTCTGCCTGTCACTGCAAACTGAACACTAGCTCTGCCTGTCACTGCAAACTGAACATTAGCTCTGCCTGTCACTGCAAACTGAACATTAGCTCTGCCTGTCACTGCAAACTGAACACTAGCTCTGCCTGTCACTGCAAACTGAACATTAGCTCTGCCTGTCACTGCAAACTGAACATTAGCTCTGCCTGTCACTGCAAACTGAACATTAGCTCTGCCTGTCACTGCAAACTGAACACTAGCTCTGCCTGTCACTGCAAACTGAACACTAGCTCTGCCTGTCACTGCAAACTGAACATTAGCTCTGCCTGTCACTGCAAACTGAACACTAGCTCTGCCTGTCACTGCAAACTGAACACTAGCTCTGCCTGTCACTGCAAACTGAACATTAGCTCTGCCTGTCACTGCAAACTGAACACTAGCTCTGCCTGTCACTGCAAACTGAACATTAGCTCTGCCTGTCACTGCAAACTGAACACTAGCTCTGCCTCTTAGCCAAATCTGGTAGAGTGTCACCCTCTCGAAACCTGTGTCCTGATCCACCTCTGCCTCTATTCCACCCATTAATTTATTATACATTAATGTGTAATGTTTCACTTTCCACTCTCACAGTCTCTAGCTCTCTGTCTGGTAACAGCTCGGGATTCACTAAAGAGAGAATCCAGCAGCAACCCAATCGACGCACAACTCCTTTATATACAGAGCTCAAGACTGGATTATCCTGGTCTGCCTCCTCCTGATGGGAGTTCCTTTCATGCTACTACAGCTCATGAGCCGCAATATGAGGTGCCCCCTCATCCAACTTCTCTTTCTGGTCATTGTGCGGGTGTCTGGGGTGTATTCCGGTGAGTAAAACACATTTATCTATACACTGTATGGGCAGACTAGAGTGCTAGCTCTGAGGATTGTAAATATAATATATCCTCTGTATACCTGGGTATTTGTCTGATATTTCTGTCGCAGGAGTGGCCACTCTAGAGTTAATGAAGATTATCAGGCTTATTCAGAGAGATCCAAAGTGGCCCTGAAATGGCACCGAACAGTGAATTTCCCTGTACGGTGCTATTTCGTGGCCATTCGACTGTTCACAAAGCAGGTAGTTCGCCAAACTTGAATTGCCAGCAAAACACGGGGGGATCTTCAGCAGCAGTGATAGAGAAGTAATGGTTAATCTATTCAGAGACACCGAACAGCAGAGAAATGTCAGTGAAATGCCCTGATGTTCGGTGGTTTCGTTCGGCAGCTTTAACCAGGCGAATCCCATAGGATTCAATGTTAAAAATATTCCAGTTTTTATTCAATTTCTATTAAACCGTTTATTACTTTATTCTGCAGCAAAACAAATCTTTATTTTTTTATAGTATTTAGGCATTTTTCTGCAAAAACATTTTCAGATTTTTGTTTAAATATCGTTCTCTTATCTGTAACAGTCCTTTTTATTATCATTCACAGAATCTTATGTAAATGTCAAGAAATTTTCGTTTAGTATTTTGCAAACAGCGTTTCAATTTTGACACAAATCAAATCAAATCAAAATAAGCTTTATTGGCAGGACCAAATCCATTTTAGCATTGCCAAAGCATATGGGGGGGAGGGGGGTAGTGGGACATATATGGGGGGGAATGGGCAAGTCCATGGACATTATCAGGGGTAAGGGATAATGTGAAGTCGGATGGGGGCAAGTCCGTGTTGGGGAATTATAAGTCCGGGATCTCTCATGTTCCTCTCAGTCTGTGACATTCTGTGACGTATTGGGCAGATATTTTCCCCGCCGGATCCTCTTCTCCCAGTATGATGTGGAGTTTCCTCGTCTCTTCCATAGAGGTGAAGTCCGGGATGAGTGCGGAGAGTCTCTGGAAGTGAGTTTCCCTCAGTGCTGAGTACTTGGGGCACTGTAGGAGGAAGTGGACTTCCTCTTCCACGGCCCCCTGGTCACAATGCTGGCACAATCTATTCTCCCTGGGCTTGTAGGTCTGTCTATGCCGCCCTGATTCGATTTCCAGGCTGTGGGCGCTCAGTCTGTACCGGCTCAGGATCTGTCTGTCCTTGGGGTCTTGTAGTACCTCCAGGTATGGGGCCAGTTTGTAGTCCCTCTCTAAGGATTGGTAAATGGTGAGTTTCTGAGAGTTTGCTATATCATGTCTCCATTCTCTGATATAGTTTTCCCTGGAATCGTTACTTAGGGCCTTTATTTGATATTTTGTCAGGTTGCATTCATGGGGCTTTGGATGATCAGGGTGGATATGAGTTGTTGCAGCCCACATGGTTTGGGGTGGTCCTTGTTGGCCAGTAGGGCTTTATGGTGGTATGAGTTGAGGCTGCTGATGCATAGGTGGTCCCACTATGTTAGCGCCCTCTTCCGTACTGCAAGAAGTAAGGGGAGTCTGCCCAGCTCGGCCCGGCAAGCATGGTTAGAGGTGCTCCGATGGACTTGGAGGAGGTGCTTGCAGAATTCCAAATGGAATATTTCTGTTGGGCTGGTGTCCCATTTGGGTTGGTCAGGGTAGGTGATGGGGCCCCATACTTCACTGCCATAAAGGAGGATTGGAGTGATGACGCTATCAAAGATTTTAAGCCAGACTCAGGCGGTTTTAGTTTGTAGAGTTTTCTTCTGATGCATAGAAGGTTCTACACGCCTTGTCTCTTAGGGCCTCTATGGCTGGTTTGAAACTTCCTGATCGGTTTCTAGGCCGAGGTATGTGTAGCTGGTGGCTTCATCAAGAGTGCAGTCATTAAGTGTGAAAGAGGAACTCTTGGTTTTTGCGTTCTTCCTTTGGAAAACCATGACCTTTGTTTTCTTTCTTTTTCATTGATGGGTAGTGCCCATGCCGCACTGTATTTTTCCAGCACTTCCAGGCTGTCTTGTAGACCTCTCTCTGTTGGTGACCGTAATAGGAGGTCATCTGCATACAACAGGAACTTCACCTCGGTGTCATGTAGAGTTAGTCCTGGTGCTGTGGAGGATTCTAGAGCTTCAACCAGTCCATTGATGTAGATGTTTAAGAGGGTTGGACTTAAGCTGCAGCCTTGTCTGATTCCACGAGCCTGCCGGAAGTACTCTGTTCTCTTCCTATTCACCTTTATGCTGCAGAAGTTCTCATATGAGCTCTTGATGACGTCATATGTTTACCCTCCTATTCCACTCTCCATTAGTTTGAGGAACAGGCATGGGTGCCACACTGGGTCAAAGGCCTTCTTAAAGTCCACAAAGCAGGCAAATATTTTCCCATGTTTAGTATTGTGGACATGGTCCTTGATAAGACTGCAGGGTGTAGATGTGATCTGTAGTGTGATGGTTTGGCATGAACCCCGCTTGGCTTCTGTTGAGGACGTTATGCTGTGTCAGGAAGCTGAGCATTCTTTTGTTCTGGATGCTATTGAACAGTTTTCCCAGTGTGCGGCTGACACATATCCCTCTGTAGTTGACTGGATCATATTGGTCACCACTCTTATGGATGGGTGTTATGAGGCCTTGGTTCCATACTTGAGGGTAGAATCCAACGCTCAGGACCAGGTTGAAAACTTTACATATTGCGGCGTGTACTTCTGGAGAGCCGTGTTTAATCATCTCTGGAAGAATTCCATCCATCCCGCTGGCTTTTTTACTTCGCAGATCTTGAATTTTTTTCTGCTACTTCTTGGGGTGTAATGGGTGTATCTAACGGGTTTTGGAAATCCTTGATTTTTTTCCTCCAGTTCATGTAGTCTTCTGATGATGTGTTCCTGTTCCCCAGTTAGCTCCTCTTTGGGAATGTCTTTGTACAGGCTCTTGAAGTAGTTGAGCCAGATGTTGCCATTTTGGATGTGGAGGTGGTTTTTTTTGGATCCTAAGCCGATTTGACTTCAGGTTTTCCAGAAACAGTTTTCCTGAAGAGCCTCTTCCAGTTGAAGGTTTTGGGAGATGAAGTTTTGTTTTTTCTTTTTGAGGATTTGTTTATAGTTTTTCTGCAGGACAACATGAGTGATGGGTCGATGTTGTCGGGGTCTCTGTTTTTTATTTGAGACTGTTCGTAGGTTCTTTCTTAGTGTTCTGCATTCTTTGTCAAACCATTTAATATTGGGTTGTTTATTGGATGATTTCTTGAAGTTGACTTTTTTAATGTTGGAGGTCTCTGCGATGGTGTGTAGTATGCTGTGTGGGTCCTTTGTTGCTCGGTTCACCCCCTGGGGAGTTAGTACATAGGTATTTTTTTGAAAGTCTGTTAGATGATCTTTGATGTCGGGTCTGTTGATGACCTCTCTGTAGGCTATGGTAGACTGCCTGGTCCATTTGAATGATGGTCGAAGGTTGTACAGTCCGCTCTGATGGGGTTTTGAGGATGGTTTGAGGATTTAATATAAAGCAGTAGTAGGCTGCAGTGGTGTATTTAGGTTTTGTGCTGCCCTAGGCCTGACTAAACTCGTGCACCCCCTAATTTAAATTTGAGGCACCCCTTCCTGTCAAGGGCACACCTCTTCCTGGTTAATCCCCACCCTTCTTTAAGCTCCACCTTTTCCTCTTAGAGCTCCGCCTTTTCCTCTCTTTATATTAAAAGTGGATACCAAGCGCCTACTTGTATATTTTGTATACCATTTCAAATGTATCTATTGAGATAAATAAAATTAAGAAATGTTTAAATTCAAGCATTTTTACAAAGAACAGCCACGCATGTCAAGTATACTGGATCACAATTAATTGGTTGAACAATAAAATCACATTAATTGGTTGAACAATAAAATCCACAGAAACGTGCACTGCATATGAGCGTATCACAGAGCTGCACAGCAATAAAACCCACAGAAATGTGCACTGTGTATGAGCATATCACAGAACTGCACAGCAATAAAACTCACAGTAATGTGCAGTGTGTATGAGTGTATCCCAGAGCTCCAGGGCAATACAACTCACAGTACTATGCAGTGTGTATCACAGAATCCATAGCAATAAAACTTCCAGCAATGCAATGTTTGGTGTGTGTCAGCGTATCAGAATCCACAGCAATAAAACTCCCAGTAATGCAATGTGCGGGTCAGCGTATCAGAATCCACTGCAATAAAACTCCCAGCAATGCAATGTGCAGTGTGTATGAGTGCATCAGAATCCACTGCAATAAAACTCCCAGCAATGCAATGTGCAGTGTGTATGAGTGCATCAGAATCCACTGCAATAAAACTCCCAGCAATGCAATGTGCAGTGTGTATGAGTGCATCAGAATCCACTGCAATAAAACTCCCAGCAATGCAATGTTTGGTGTGTGTCAGCGTATCAGAATCCACAGCAATAAAACTCCCAGTAATGCAATGTGCGGGTCAGCGTATCAGAATCCACTGCAATAAAACTCCGAGCAATGCAATGTGCAGTGTGTATGAGTGCATCAGAATCCACTGCAATAAAACTCCCAGCAATGCAATGTGCAGTGTGTATGAGTGCATCAGAATCCACTGCAATAAAACTCCCAGCAATGCAATGTGCAGTGTGTATGAGTGCATCAGAATCCACTGCAATAAAACTCCCAGCAATGCAATGTTTGGTGTGTGTCAGCGTATCAGAATCCACAGCAATAAAAATTCCAGCAATGCAATGTGCGGTGTGTATGAGTGTATCAGAATCCACAGCAATAAAACTCCCAGTAATGCAATGTGTGGGTCAGCGTATCAGAATCCACAGCAATAAAACTCCCAGAAATGCAATGTGCAGTTTGTATGAGTGCATCAGAATCCACTGCAATAAAACTCTCAGCAATGCAATGTGTGGTGTGTGTCAGCGTATCAGAATCCACAGCAATAAAACTCCCAGCAATGCAATGTGTGGTGTGTATGAGTGCATCAGAATCACTGCAATAAAACTCCCAGCAATGCAATGTGTGGTGGTGTCAGCGTATCAGAATCCACTGCAATAAAACTCCCAGTAAACCGAGTGTATGAGCACACAGCAATTATTTATTCTACATTTACCGGCCTCCGTCCGTGGTAGGGCTTTGTGCAGAGTCAGCAGGGACTGTGTACAGACTCAGCAGGAGGTCCCTCCAGGCCACGTTTGGATCGCGGCTGTGCCTGTGCGTGGAGCCATCTTGTCAGCAGTGTGGGTGCCACTGCCAGAGGGTGCACCGTGGCTTTGATTCCCTTCCTGGTGGGTGTTCAGTCCAGAATAGAGTGACAGTCCATGTTAACGAAAGGGTGGGCAGCTGCGTGCGTGTCACGTGGTTCAGCCAGTCAGGTGGTACTGAGACTCAGTACGACCTGACTGGCCGGACCGAGTGTGACCTGCACGCACGCAGCCTCACCAGGAGCCAGGCAGCTCAATGACAAATTTCTATCACTGCAGTGCTGGTTAAGGAAAGGTCCACTTTAAACAGCAGTAAGCAGACAGGGCTTCCTATTCTGCTGATACCCCCCCCTTTACCTGCCGTTTACTGTCATCTCTCTCTGGACACAAATCACATCCCCCTCCTAGAGCTGCTGCGGGGCAGGGGAGGAGCTATGGAGGGAGGAGAGGGGGATTTTTATTCTATTCGATTTTATTCCTTATGCAAACGCCCTGCTCCGCTGCTCATTGTTTGAGAACACAGCTCAAAGCTGACACACAGTGACAGTGGCACCTCCTAGTACCCCCTAATGACACCGCAATAATCACTGGTACCTGGGGCGGCCCGCCCTCCGCCACTCTTCTAAGTACACCACTGCTCTGGTGATATGCTCACACACAAGTTTGGTGAACTGCCAGCAAGTACGGTGCTGTTTGAAGGCAGTGCATATCCCCATAGAGAAGTAATGGTTAATCTATTCAGAGAACCCCAAACAGCAGAGAAATGTCAGTGAAATGCCCTGATGTTCGGTGGTTTCAATCAGCAGGTTTATTCAGGCGAACCCCATAGGTTTCAATGTTAAAAATATTCCAGTTTTTATGCAATATCTAATAAACCATTTATTATTTTAATCTGCAGTAAAAAGTCTTTATTTATTTATTGATTTTGTTTTTAGTACCTTTTAGTAATTTTTCAGAATTTTTTGGGCAAAATCCCCCCCCTTTTTTTAATAGCGGTTCTTCTTTTTCTGTAACAGAACTTTTTATTATCAATCATAGGATCTTATATGTAAATTCCAGACATTTTCGTTCAGTAGTTCTTTTGAAAACAGCAGGCCATGGGTTTGCGGTGGCAGCATACAGCGGCCGACTCCATGCACTTTAGGGACCCTGCGGTGAATGGTGAATTCACTGCAGGGTGGGGAAATTTTATTCCCCGAAGTGCAGGGAACTACAGAACACCAAAATGTTGGCGTCATTTCTGTGCTCTGTGAGTAACCCAATTAGTGGTGAGGTTTTTGTTGCCCCTGGAAAGTGAAAGCCTAGGCCTTGCCTACCCAGGACATACTTGAAAATTAGTGACATCTCAATGTTTCCTTCCTGGTAAAATAGTTTGCAAAAGTAAAAAAATAAATAATTTTTTTTCTAGGGGTGGGGCCACCCGGCGGGCCGCGGCCCCCTGGAAGGTGCCGCCCTAGGCCTTGTTGGCCTAGGCCAAAATACACCAGTGGTAGGCTGTGGTCTGACAGGTGTGTTTGTGGGGTGACGGTGAAGGCGTTGATGTGAGTGGAGTTCATATTTGTGATTGCATAGTCTACCACACTGTTTCCTACATGGGAGCTTAATGTATACCTTACCAGAGAGTCTCCCTTGGTGCGGCCATTAAGGATGTAGAATAAACAACACAGCGCTTATAAGACCTAGGTCCGTAAGAAAGTGGAGTGGACATACTATAGGTCCATAGACACAATAGTCCTCATCTTCAAGCGATATGCTTCTTTGAAATACAAGTGTTGGAACGTGTACTGCAGGAGAAAACAGAGACCAAAAATTGAGCAGTACATCAATATTAGGTGGGGATGAATTTAGTTCATATCCAACTCACATTTTGGGGAGCCCATATCCGGCTCTCAGAAATATAGCAAGTAGTGAATTGTATAAGGTGCCCAGATACCCTTCGGTCTTGCTCCTCCGGTATCGCCAAAAAATGGTACTGCAGTATAGATTGACAAAACCGGAAAAGAGCACCTCTTGGTGCGGTAAATCACAAATAACTCAGCAGTTAAAAGAAGGCTGAATTCAAACTCACAAACAATGAGCCTCTATTGGCTCCGTCACAATTTGCGCAGGGAATCATACAGGAGTTCCCCAAACCTTTTTTCAGGATCATAAAGGCAGACAGCAATCAAATTAAGTTAAAAACATTTATTCGTTTACAACAGATAATATGGTAGATATATTATCTGTTGTAAACGAATAAATGTTTTTAACTTAATTTGATTGCTGTCTGCCTTTATGATCCTGAAAAAAGAAGGTTTGGGTAACTCCTGTATGATTCCCTGCGCAAATTGTGACGTATCTGGGTACCTTATACAAGTCCCTACTTGCAATATTTCTGAGAGCCGGATATGGGCTCCCCAAAATGTGAGTTGGATATGAACTAAATTCATCCCCACCTAATATTGATGTACTGCGCAATTTTTGGTCTCTGTTTTTTCTCCTGCAGTACACGTTCTACCACTTGTATTTCAAAGAAGCATATCGCTTGAAGATAAGGACTATTGTGTCTATGGACCTATAGCGTTTCCACTCCACTTTCTTACGGACCTAGGTCTTATAAGCGCTGTGTTGTTTATTCTCATCTAGTTGTTGTTCAGGTACATAGAGAAACCTCCGTACACAACATTCAGCGAGTGGTGTTGACATTCATTTCCAGTGGGCACTTCACCCTTTTCTCTGCCTTGTATTAAGGATGTAGAGCCCGAGACTCCGACACAAATTCAGCAATTTTCTTCCACTCTTGTTGGTTGTATTGTCATAGCTGTTTCTTTGCGCCTGTATTGACTCCTGACAGTAGTTTGCGGCTCCCAAAATGTATGTGTTCCCATTTGAGGTCACATAGTCCTTTTCTCTTCCTGTCCTGGCTTTGAGGTCTCCATAGAGAAGCACGTGTCCTAGGGACTGGAAGTGGGTGGCCTCACTCTGTACAACCTCATAGGTGTCTGTTTTGGAGTATGGAGACTCTGGTGGTGCAATGTAAGCTGCACATAGGAAGATGTCTGACTGAGAGGTGAGGATGGAGCTACTTATTTTTATCCAGATGTGGCTCTCTCCATTCTTGATTGCTTTGATGTTCTCGTGTAGCTCCTCCTTATACCAGATTAATATTCCTCCTGAATGGCGACCCTGTTTGATGCTTCTATCCTTCTGGGCGGGCACGGAAAATTCTCTGTAGCCAACAGGTGTTTGTGGGTCATCCTGTGCCCGGCTCCATGTTTCCAGCAGGATTTGTATGTCCACGTTGTGCAGTCTATGTTTGTTTACTTTGGATCCAAAGGCTGAAGCATTCAGACCCTGAATATTCCAGCTACTGTTAGTGATGTCACTTTATGTTGTTATACCTTGTAATGAGCAAAATTACATGGGACAACCAGGTTGTGGATGGTTGTCATTGTAGTTCATTATGAGATCAATTCACATTAATTTGTTGTATAGTGTGCCGAGGAGGGTGCGTATCTCCTCCAAGTCTCTGTTCTGTGGAGGTCTTGATGTCCATCTTGGGGCGGGTGGTTTCCGCCATTCCTGCCATCTGTTTTGTCCTGTTCTTGGTTTAAATGTGGTGTTCTTGTCTTGGTGCCGTGCGGTTTGAGGTCGTCTTGTGGTGGTTGTTGTGTTAGTTTGGGTTTGGTTTGTGCCCGGTTCGGGGATATGGGTTCTGTTCAGTACAATGTCTTTAAATTCTCTTGCCAGGTGACTCACCGCTTGTTTGTTGAGGTGTTTTTTATCGTAGAGGTGTTCAGGGTTTATGGAAGGTGTTGGGCCAGTTGAATGTTGTGCTTTGAGCTAGTTTTAGCCGCCAGTTCTGTGTTGATGTTCTGGATGATGTGGTTCTATATGTCCTTCCTTGGAAGTAGGCAGGATAGGATTATTTTGGAGTGGGGGAACTTTTGCCGTGCAGTGTCTGTTAGTTGTGAAAGTTTGTCTGCAATGCCTCTCTGTTGTGTCTGAATGTTATTCGTACCTGTGTGTATGATGATTTGTTTGGGGTTCGTTAAGTATGGATTTGTGAGGACTTCCATTGTCTGTTCAATGGTAGCACAATGGATTTTGGTGACTTTCTTTCCTGGGAAGAGCCTTCTTGTGTTTAAGTACTTCCCATTTGAATCCATTATTATTACAGTTTCAGGGGTTTGTTGTCTGGGATTTGTTGGCCGGCTGGTTGTGGGTTCAGGATTTTGTGAGTGGTTTTGGCTGTCACTGATCTCTGTGTTGTTGATGTATGGAGTTTTATTTGTCTCATGTTCATTTTCAGGCACTTTGTCTATATTAATCTTTGTTGATTCTCTCTCCTGGTTGATGGGCTGTGTTTGTGTTTTAAGTTTCCTCATCTCTTCTCTCAGCTGGATATTTTCCTCTTGAAGTTCTTGGATCTTCATTTGCATGTCCTGTATGGCAGACCTGTGTTCAGATTTCAGGGTTTAATTTCTTCTCTGAGTTGTAATCTGCATTTCTGTCACCTGGTTCCCTTTGAAGCTGTTCCTTGAATTGAATGAAGTCTCTTTCTAATTGGCATATGCAGTCTCTGAGGATTTCGGGTGAGGGGAGATCTTGACTGGGGCATAATGTAGACATGTCTCTGAGGAATTCTTTGCTGTAATGTGTTCCTCACAGGTTCTTACTAGCTGGACTTTCAAGGTCCTTGGCTTGTTCTTTAATTTGAAGGAAGAGTTGCTCAAATTCCTCTAAATCAGTGGTCCCCAACCCTGGTCCTCAGGGCCCACTAACAGGCCAGATTTTGCAGATCACCATGGGGAAAAGCAGACTGAATCCTGCAATCACTGAGCAGCAAATCATAACACACTGTGCTGTGCTTCACATATCTGGCAAACCTGGCCTGTTAGTGGGCCCTGAGGACCAGGGTTGGGGACCACTGCTCTAAATGGATCTCAGTGCCTTGTACCACTGGTGTATCTTGGCCTAGGCCAACAAGGCCCAGGCCTAGGGCGGCACTTTCCAGGGGGCGGCGGCCCGCTGGGTGGCCCCACCCCTAAAAAAAAAAAAAAAATTTTTTTTTTTTACTTTTGAAAAATATTTTACCAGGAAGGAAACATTGAGATGTCACTAATTTTCAAGTATGTCCTGGGTAGGCAAGGCCTAGGCTTTCACTTTCCAGGGGGCAACAAAAAACCTCACCACTAATTGGGCTACTCACAGAGCACCGAAATGACGCCAACATTTTGTGTTCTGTAGTTCCTGCACTTCAGGGAATAAAATTTCCCCACCCTGCAGTGAATTCACATTCACTGCAGGGTCCCTAAAGTGCATGGAGTCGGCCGCTGTATGCTGCCACCGCAAACCCATGGCCTGCTGTTTTCAAAAGAACTACTGAACGAAAATGTCTGGAATTTACATATAAGATCCTATGATTGATAATAAAAAGTTCTGTTACAGAAAAAGAAGAACCGCTATTAAAAAAAAGGGGGGGAAATTTAGCCCAAAAAATTCTGAAAAATCACTAAAAGGTACAAAAAAAATCAATAAATAAATAAAGACTTTTTACTGCAGATTAAATAATAAATGGTTTATTAGATATTGCATAAAAAACGGGAATATTTTTAACATTGATACCTATGGGGTTCGCCTGAATAAACCTGCTGATTGAAACCACCGAACATCAGGGCATTTCACTGACATTTCTCTGCTGTTTGGTGTTCTCTGAATAGATTAACCATTACTTCTCTATGGGGATTTGCACTGCCTTCAAACAGCACCGTACTTGCTGGCAGTTCGCCAAACTTGTGTGTGAGCATATCACCAGAGCAGTGGTGTACTTAGAGGAGTGGCGGAGGGTGGGCCGCCCCAGGTACCAGTGATTATTGGGGTGTCATTAGGGGGTACTAGGAGGTGCCACTGTCACTGTGTGTCAGCTTTGAGCTGTGTTCTCAAACAACGAGCAGTGGAGCATGGCGTTTGCATACGGAATAAAATCGAATAGAATAAAAATCCCCCTCTCCTCCCTCCATAGCTCCTCCCCTGCCCGCAGCAGCTCTAGGAGAGGGGAGGGGGATGTGATTTGTGTCCAGAGAGAGAAGATGACAGTAAACGGCAGGTAAAGGGGGGGGGGGGGTTTATCAGCAGAATATGAAGCCCTGTCTGCTTACTGCTGTTTAAAGTGGACCTTTCCTTAACCAGCACTGCAGTGATAGAAATTTGTCATTGAGCTGCTGGCTCCTGGTGAGGCTGCTTGCGTGCAGGTCACACTCAGTACCACCTGACTGGCCGGACCGAGTCTCAGTACCACCTGACTGGCTGAACCACGTGACACGCATGCACGCAGCTGCCCGCCCTTTCGTTAACATGGACTGTCACTCTATTCTGGACTGAACACCCACCCGGAAGGGAATCAAAGCCACGGTGCACCCTCTGGCAGTGGCACCCCACTGCTGACAAGATGGCTCCACGCACAGGCACAGCCGTGATCCTAACGTGGCCTGGAGGACCTCCTGCTGAGTCTGTACACAGTCCCTGCTGACTCTGCACACAGCCCTACCGCGGACAGAGGCTGGTAAATGTAGAATAAATAATTGCTGTGTGCTCATATACACTCGGTTTGCTGGAATTTTATTGCAGTGGATTCTGATGCACTCATACACATCACACATTGCATTGCTGGGAGTTTTATTGCTGTGGATTCTGATACGCTGACACACACCACACATTGCATTGCTGGGAGTTTTATTGCTGTGGATTCTGATACGGTGACACACACCACACATTGCATTGCTGGGAGTTTTATTGCAATGGATTCTGATGCACTCATACACACCGCACATTGCATTGCTGGGAGTTTTATTGCTGTGGATTCTGATACGCTGACCACACATTGCATTACTGGGAGTTTTATTGCTGTGGATTTTGATACGCTGGCACACACCAAACATTGCATTGCTGGGAGTTTTATTGCTGTGGGTTCTGTGATACACACTGCATAGTACTGTGAGTTTTATTGCCCTGGAGCTCTGGGATACACTCATACACACTGCACATTACTGTGAGTTTTATTGCTGTACAGCTCTGTGATACGTTCATATGCAGTGCACGTTTCTGTGGATTTTATTGTTCAACCAATTAGAGAGGCTGTGATCCAGTATACTTGACATGCGTGGCTGTTCTTTGTAAAAATGCTTGAATTTAAACATTTCATAATTTTATTTCTCAATAGATACATTTGAAATGGTATATAAATATACAAGTAGGCATTTGGTATCCACTTTTAATATAAAGAGAAGAAAAGGCGGAGCTCTAAGAGGAAAAGGTGGAGCTTAAAGAGGAAGGGTGGGGATTAACCAGGAAGAGGTGTGCCCTTGACAGGAGGGGGTGCCTCAAATTTAAATTAGGGGGTGCACGAGTTTAGTCAGGCCTAGGGCAGCACAAAACCTAAATACACCACTGCCTTGTACCATGATGGTGCCATTGTGATAAATATTTACGGCGAGTACATTACACTCTTTATTTTCCTCATCCCTGACCTTGATCTGGCGACCCCTGTTGATACCTCCTTTTTTAATATTATTGTAGTATTTGCAGAAAGCTCTATGCCAGGCCTCAGTGTTCTCCGTATGAAATAATACATTTGTTTTCATCCTACCCTCAGGGCAGCCATCAGAAATGATGGGGCCCCTTACTAAACCTCACAATGGGGCCCCCCAGGGCCCCCCCTCAACCTCTAACAGCTTTTCTCCCCCTTCAAAAAAAAGAAGGACATAACATAGCACCACAGCAATAAAACTCCCAGTAATATGCAATGTGTATTAGCTTATCACAGTATCCACAGCAATAAAACTCACAGTAATGAGCGGTGTGTTTGAACGTATCACAGAATCCACAGCAATAAATCTCACAGAAACGGGCTGTGTATGATGGCCTTTGGGTCTGGGTCTGGGCCTGGGCCCTGGGTCTGGTCCCTGGGACTGGGCCTTGGGGTATGGTCCCTGAGGTCTGGTCCCTGAGGTCTGAGGTCTGGTCCCTGGGCCTTGGGGTCTGGGTCCTGGGTCTGGGCCTTGGGGTCTGGGCCTTGGTCTGGGCCCTGGGTTCAAGGCCTTGGGGTCTGGGCCCTGGGTTTGGGCCTAGGGTTTTGGGGTCTGGGCCTTGGGGTCTGGGCCCTGGGTTTGGGCCTAGGGTTTTGGGGTCTGGGCCCTGGGGTCAGGGCCCTGCGGTCTGGGCCTAGGGTTTGGGCTTTGGGGTCTGGGCCCTGGGTCTTGGGGTCTGGGCCTTGGGGTCTGGGCCTAGGGGTCTGGGCCTAGAGGTCTGGGCCTTGGGGTCTGGGCCCTGGGCCCTAGGGTCTGGGCCCTGGGGTCTGGGCCCTGGGGTCTGGGCCTTAGGGTCTGGGTCCTGGGCCTTGGGGTCTGGGCCCTGGGTATGGGGTCTGGACCCTAGGGTCTGGGCCCTGGGTCTGTATTTGGGCTTTGGGGTCTGGGCCTTGGGGTCTGGGCCCTGGCTCACCACTCGCTGTCTTCTATCTTCTTTTCTTCAGCTCTTCTTTTCTTCACCTCTTCTTTAATCTTCTTCTCTTCTTTTCTTCTTTTCGGTCCCTCCAGCTCCGGCGCGCAGCTTCACTGAGTGGAGGGGCGGAGCCAATGCAACGTGCTTGGGAGGCCCCTCACACGCTGCTTGGCCCCGCCCAGCCAGGAAGTGAAGCTGCCAGGAGCCGAAGGAGACACAGTGTCTCAGTCTCCTCCGGCTTCTGCAGCAGCAGCAGGGACACAGCTCCGGATTCAGACTCATCGAGTCCGATACCGGAGCTGTTAAAGGGGACGCCGCTGCCGAAGGGGGCCCGGGATCCCCCCCGGCCCCCTTCAGCATAAAGGTGAATGGGAAGAGAACAGAGTACTTCCGGCAGGCTCGTGGAGTCAGACAAGGCTGCAGCTTAAGTCCAACCCTCTTTAACATCTACATCAATGGACTGGCTGAAGCTCTAGAATCCTCCTCAGCACCAGGACTAACTCTACATGACACCGAGGTGAAGTTCCTGTTGTATGCAGATGACCTCCTATTACTGTCACCAACAGAAAGAGGTCTACAAGACAGCCTGGAAGTGCTGGGAAAATACAGTGCGGCATGGGCACTACCCGTCAACCAAAAGAAAACAAAGGTCATGGTTTTCCAAAGGAAGAACGCAAAAACCAAGAGTTCCTCTTTCACACTTAATGACTGCACTTTCGAGGAAGCCAACAGCTACACATACCTCGGCCTAGAAACAAACCGATCTGGAAATTTCAAACCAGCCATAGAGGCCCTAAGAGACAAGGCATGTAGAACCTTCTATGCCATCAGAAGAAAACTCTACAAACTAAAACCGCCTGTAAGAGTCTGGCTTAAAATCTTTGATAGCGTCATCACTCCAATCCTCCTTTATGGCAGTGAAGTTTGGGGCTCCATCACCTACCCTGACCAACCCAAATGGGACACCAGCCCAACAGAAATATTCCACCTGGAATTCTGCAAGCACCTCCTCCAAGTCCATCAGAGCACCTCTAACAATGCTTGCCGGGCCGAGCTGGGCAGACTCCCCTTACTTCTTGCAGTAAAGAAGAGGGCGCTATCATACTGGGACCACCTAAACATCAGCAGCCTCAACTCATACCACCATAAAGCCCTACTGGCCAACAAGGACCACCCCAAACCATGTGGGCTGCAACAACTCATATCCACCCTGATCATCCAAAGCCCCCATGAATGCAACCTGACAAAATATCAATTAAAGGCCCTAAGTAACGATTCCAGGGAAAACTATATCAGAGAATGGAGACATGATGTAGCAAACTCTCAGAAACTCACCATTTACCAATCCTTAGAGAGGGACTACAAACTGGCCCCATACCTGGAGCTACTACAAGACCCCAAGGACAGACAGATCCTGAGCCGGTACAGACTGAGCGCCCACAGCCTGGAGATCGAATCAGGGCGGCATAGACAGACCTACAAGCCCAGGGAGAATAGATTGTGCCAGCATTGTGACCAGGGGGCCCTGGAAGATGAGGTCCACTTCCTCCTACAGTGCCCCAAGTACTCAGCACTGAGGGAAACTCACTTCCAGAGACTCTCCGCTCTCATCCCGGACTTCACCTCTATAGAAGAGACGAGGAAACTCCACATCATACTGGGAGAAGAGGATCCGGCGGTGAAAATATCTGCCCAATACGTCACAGAATGTCACAGACTGAGAGGAACATGAGAGATCTCAGACTTATAAATCCCAACATGGACTTGCCCCCATCCGACTTCACATTATCCCTTACCCCTGATAATGTCCATGGACTTGCCCATTCCCCCCCATATATGTCCCACTACCCCCCCTCCACCCCATATGCTTTGGCAATGCTAAAATGTATTTGGTCCTGCCAATAAAGCTTATTTTGATTTGATTTGATTTAAACAAACTCCAAGGTGTCGGACCCCCTGCTGCCTGTGGCTTGTGTGCTGGAGTCTTTGTTCTGTCTTTTTAAAATGCAGTTTTCCATATTAAATGTAGTTTTAGGTTTCAATAGTGATGTTTCTATATAAATTTGATAATCTTGTGTGTTATTGGTGTTGTGGGAGGATGGTCCTACCTCGTGCTGCTGTCTGCTGGAATCTGGTGCTTTCTGATGCTGGTCTTCTGGATTGACTTGTTTTCCCTTGTTTAATTACATTTTCTTTTATCTCTTCATTGAATATTCTTTGCTTGTTTGTCATCTTGCATGAAGTCTTTGTTTTCCTGGTTAAATCCTTCAATCCTGCTCATTATAAGGTATAAAAGGGGGGAGGTTTTCATTCTCAGTGCTGCTGCTGCTCCTACGTCCTGAAATTTCACTTTCAAACTTTTTTTCTTTTTACCCCGTTTGTTGGCTTGTCGGCTTTTTCCGGAGGCTGGTCGGCACTGTGTTCGGTGAATAGTCTGCTTTTTCTGACGTGTTTGGCCTGTTTTTTTCCGGTGGTTCCAACGGGTTTTCGGCAGGTTTTCGGGTCTGTTCCCTGCACTCCGGGGACCCTGCTTTGAATGCTGTATTCAACGCAGAGTGGGGAAATTTCGGTGCTCTCTGAATAACCCCCTATGTATAAAATACTGCACTTGCTCCTAGCATGGGAGATTAGAAGGTGAGTAATAGCAGTGGCATTGCTCATCTTATACGTGACATCGCTTTGGAATCATTTTTTTTTTTCTCTTCTTTAAGATTGTACATGGCCATGTTTGGTACCAATGCAAAGGCCAGACTCTGACCTGTTCAATGAGACCAAACTTGAAATTGTGCAGTGTAAAGATTAGAGACGCAAAGTCCCTCTCCTCCCTGCAGTCCAGCAGTTTAGGTTTTTGATGGAACAATTTGTTTGCAAAAGGATTTTACCAGGAAGGATACATTGAGATTCCTCTCATTTTCAAGTATGTCCTGGGTGGCGAGTATGTACCGTTAGGTGTCTTGCCCAAGGACACTTACTGGAGAGGTGCTCTTGCTGGGTTCGGACCTGTGTCTCCACAGTCTCTCTCCATGCAGGGCAGTAATGTTACCTCTATTCCACCCAGCCAGCACACAATGCGTAATAACAGATTGTGCCATCGCCTCCACACTTGTTGGTGGCATGAGAAATTAGATTCTGAGTTAGTGCAGCATCATTGTTTACTTTATAAAGGAAAAGTGAAAAATATTGCTGTGTTAGTAAGAAAATAAAAAAAATAAAGAAATATTTGTTTATTTTATTGCTACCTAAAACCTGGTCATGTGTAGTATCATGCTCTGGCCTTTCCAATGATACCTCACATGACCCTGTAGTAGCTACAAATTCAGAGATACAGGGGTCCAAGTGCCCATGAATGCAGACTAACAGGGTTATTCAAAGAGATTCGAAAAGTCACTGCACGTTCGGTGACTTTTCGTTCTCTTCAATTCGGTGAGATTTGGCGATCCCATTTCGGTGACCCTGCGGTGTATTCAGCAAGCACCACAGGGCCATCGTAGTGCAGGGAAAAGCTGCCGCATACCTGCCGAACACTCACCGCAAAACCCGGCGAACGCACACCGAAACCCGCAAAAACATCTGGATTAACCCCGCCGAACATGCCGGAGAAACCCGAGCAGCCGCCTATCACAGTGCAGAGCAGCTGCTGGAAAAACCCGACACTGCAGACGAATGGAGTGAAAAAAAAACAAAAACAGTACTCTTGAATGTTTGAAAAGTGAAACGCTGTTTGCAAAGAAACTACAGAACAAAAATGCCTGGAATTTACATATAAAATCCAATGAATGATAATAAAAAGGGCTGTTACAGAAAAAAGTAAAAACGATTAAAAAAACATATGGAAAAAAATGTCGCAAAAATCCCCCCACAAAATGCTTAAAAGATCAAACTTTTACTGCACAATATAACAATAAACGGTTTATTAGATATTGGAATAAAACGGGAATATTTTTAACATTGAAGCCTATGGGATTCTCCTGAATAAAT
This sequence comes from Leptobrachium leishanense, assembly GCA_009667805.1. Classification (NCBI taxonomy): domain Eukaryota; kingdom Metazoa; phylum Chordata; class Amphibia; order Anura; family Megophryidae; genus Leptobrachium; species Leptobrachium leishanense. Next base: position 249,685 of record CM019071.1, on the reverse strand, counting down.
CTGTTGAATGAAACCACTGAACAGCAGGGAAATTCGGCAACGCTTCACTGCTGGTTTTTGTTCTCTGAATAGACAAAGCATTGCTTCTCTATGGGGATTTCACTGCCCTCGAACAGGCAATTCGCCAGGATTTGACGAACTGCCTGCTCTCAGAATAGCCGAATGGCCAGAAAAAGGTAACCATATGCTGAATTTAACTGTTCAGTTACCTTTCGGCCACAATTCGGATCTCTTTGAGTAACCCTGATAGTTATCCTTTCTGTGGGCCTATTTTGCGGCATGGGCCTGGAGCTGCTGCTCCATCAGCCCCTATGTTAATCTGGCCTTGTATTCACAAAACACTGAACAGCATCGAAATGTCAGTGAAATGCTCTGGTTTTCGGTGATTTCATTCGACAGGTTTAATTAGGCGAATCCCATAGGTTTCAATGTTAAAAAAAATCCTTGTTATTCTTAAATATTTATCCAACCTTTTATTCTTTTCATTTGCAGCAAAAAATCTCTTTTTTGTAGGATTTTTAGGCATTTTTCAGAATTTTTTTCAAGAAACTATTTGTCCCCAGTCTCACTCCCTGCAGCCAGAAGCAGTGGATCGGGCCACAGTTCTCACCGCGGGATGAGAGGTGAGTATCGGATTTATTGGGGGGGGAGTTAGTTTTAAATGATTCTGCAAAAGCCGGACTCATTTAGCACCAGCTGGTAGGTGACAGTAAATTTTTCGTTAACCCATCGGTGCGGTAATTAGCTCCAGCAATTTGTAGTACTTATCCTAACAATAATTAATGATTGTGCTCCCCATGTTAAGTATAGGGTGCACAAAGTACAGTAAACTCGTGCAATCACTGATGCACTAAGATTTTTCAGGGATTTAGCATTAGGAAGGTACTATGGGGCATGCATTTAAGTCACTTATCATGGCTTACATATCCGGACGCTACAGTTAGCATTCGGTTTGTAATATAACCCATAATTTTTTGGTTGTGTTCTGATGCACCGTGTTTTATAATTAATATGCCTACATACAAAACACTGGTCATATTTGGTACCATTGGAAAGGCCTGACCGTGACCTGTCCAATCACATCTAACTTGTCATTGTGCAGTGTAAAGAATGGAGGTGCTGTTGTCAAAAGTACCTCCATCTCTCCCTTCTGCAGAGCAGCAGCTTCAGTTTTCGACGATACAGTGCATTATAACACATTGTGCCATTACTTCTATACTTGCTGCCACCATGGAAAATGAGAAGGTGAATTACTGCAGCATCATTTATCACTTTATAGTTGAAAAGTGGACAACGGTTCTGCTATATAAACTAAAAATACATAAATAGTGTGTCATGGAGCTGATGTAACGCTCCATGCTTCAAACCCCAAGAGACTTTATGTTCAATTGTATCGTGTGATTTTAGATATATTTTACATCGTTTGGTTTTAGTTTAAATTAGTTTAGTGTAAAATGGCGTAACTTTAGTTTTAAATATACTTATATTCCTGTAGGTAAATGTGTTTCTGTATAGCCAGTAAACAAGCTTTACTGCTGTGTAATTTATGCACCAGGGTTTTTCCCTTTATCAGTGTTTGTCTTTAATCTGATGTGTTAGAACAATGGATTATACAAATGTTGTGTGAGCTGAAGGCTAGAGAATGTAAAGAATGTTTATTGTAAATACCTGACATAATGTAATTAGTATTGGTAGGATGAGGTGCGTCATTTATGCAAATTATGACTGTTGGATTTCAGCATAAATGGTGGCGTTTTGTTCATTAAAAGTCAGAGAACTCTCAGAGCTCAGACTGAGACAGAGAGAGAATCCTGTTGGAACATACAGCTGCGTCTGGTGTTTCATTCAGCGACGCTACACTACACTATCACCCTCAGAAGGTACCGAGCGGCCTTCTGGAAATTCCTAACGGCTCCAGGGCAGAGGAACAGAAGCAGGCAGGTCAAGCTGCTCGAGGCACTGAGGACAGCGCTCCCAGTAGCCGGGCTGACCGCAACGAAGGGGTGTCTGGAGAGTCAGGACAGGCGGAAGAGAACGGTTCCGCCACATATTGTATTTAATTTTTTAATTGTATAAATAAGCTCTGGTTTGGTATTATTGAAAAGACCAGACTCTGGCCTTTCCAAGGATACATCATATGGCGTTCTAGCCCATTGGGTACAGGGGTCCAAACGACCCTGGTATCTCCTGTAAAGGGAAATACCTGCTAGACAGGGGGACGTCCAGATTCTGATATCATTGCATTCAGCGCATCGTCCAGAATGGATTAATCCAATCACACCTCAGGCGTCAGCAACCTTGATCCTCCAGATGTTTTGGAACTGCAATTCCCATGAGGCTCAGTGAAACCCCTTCTCATCCTTTTGTCACTGTCCCCCATTTTAGAGTCCCCATTTGCCCATGTACTCAAATTTCCCCTCTGTCATGATGATGTGGTTTCCACAACATGCAACGGCAGTGCTTTGCGTTCTATTGTTCTGCCCTGACTATAATATATGGTATTAAAAATCACTCACTATAAATGAGATGCTTTCTTTTTCTTCTAAATTATATTTTTAGGAAAGAAAGGGGATCCCTTTGTTAGTGCCCCTTTCCCACGAGTGTTTCTGCATGCTGCTGCTTGTCTAGGACTAATGGTGGTGCTCTGCTCCCACCGTAGTTTTATAGTGAAAAATGGGGTTTATCCTTGATTGGGCGCTGCTTGCAGATTAAAAGGTAGGTGGGGATGAGGATGAATGCCGCTTGTTAAAGACAAAAAAATCCTGTTTTATTTAGAAAATGGAGCGTGCGTGGAGTATACAGGATCTGAAATACTATAAGCATTTTGATGTATATTGGTGCAAAGTTACCATGCAGATAGTTCAATACAGAAATCTAATATAAGGTCGTGGAAAATTCTAAACACTTGTTATATATGTATAATGCAAACCTATAAAATCATGGAAAATTCCAAACACTTAGTACATCTGTAAAATTCATGAAATATACAATATATTTAGACATTCATATAATGCAAAAAATGCAGCAAATACTTTAAAATTGGAGCAAATCTATAGGCAGGAGTATTCCTCCTCTCAGTTTGTTAACTCTAGTGGTGTGTTTTGCTTACAGTTCATTCCTTGTATTCCACTGCCATCTGGTGGCCAGAACTAGAATTACAAGATGATTGATGTATACAGACTTGTAAAAAGACAGTATGCTTGATCGTGACTGGCAGATTCTCCGCGGGGGCTTTTGACCTTGAAGAGATGGGATAAAGCAGAACACAATAGTGCACACTTTTTTTTTTAATAGGAAGTGAAAATAAAAAGCAGCGAGTTCAAACTCACATGGACAGGAGCCTGTATTGTTATTGGGCTCTTATTTGTGCCTTCCCGGTCCATAGAGGTGACCAGCTCTCTGAGAGCGAAGCATCAGGGCAGAGCGCACTGCTTGAAGCTACCAGGAGGTGAATACCTGGAAGGACGCAGCCCAGCAGATCAACACGGCAAAAGGAGAAAAAAAAGAAGGGAGCCTGGTCACCTCTATGGACCGGGAAGGCACAAATAAGAGCCTTAATAACAATACAGGCTCCCATCCACGTGAGTTTGAACTCGCTGCTTTTTATTTCCACTTCCTATAAAAAAAAAAAAACAGTGCACTATTGTGTTCTGCTTTATCCCATCTCTTCAAGGTTAAAAGCCCCCACGGAGAATCTGCCAGTCACGATAAAGCATATTGTGTTTTTACAAGTCTGTATACAGAAGTCTCTATCTTCAATCATCTTGTAATTCTAGTTCTGGCCACCAGATGGCGGTGGAATACAAGGAATGAACTGTAAGCAAAACACCACTAGAGTTAACTGACTGAGAGGAGGAATACTCCTGCCTATACAGGTGAAACTCGAAAAATTTGAATATGGGGCAAAAGTTCATTTATTTCAGTAATGCAACTTAAAAGGTGAAACTAATATGAGCCTCGGTTCAAGCCGTGATTTGTCATAATTGTGATGATTATGGTTACAGCTCATGAAAACCCCAAATCCACTTTCTCAGAAAATTAGAATATTGTGAAAAGGTGTAATATATTCTAGGCTCAAAGTGTCCCACTCCAATCAGCTAATTAAGCCATTACACCTGCAAAGGGTTCCTGAGCCTTTAAATGGTCTCTCAGTCTGGTTCAGTAGGAATCACAATCATGGGAAAGACTGCTGACCTGACTGTTGTGCAGAAAACCATCATTGACCCCTCCATAAGGAGGCAAAGCCTCAAAAGGTCATTGCAAAAGAAGTTGGATGTTCCCAAAGTGCTGTATCAAAGCACATTAATAGAAAGTTATGTGAAAGGGAAAAGTGTGGAAGACAAAGGTCCACAAGCAGCAGGGATGACGGCAGCCTGGAGAGGATTGTCAGGAAAAGGCCACTCAAAAGTGTTGGGTACTTTCACAAGGAGTGGACTGAGGCTGGAGTCAGTGCATCAAGAGCCACCACACACAGACGCATCCTGGACATGGGCTTCAAATGTCGTATTCCTCTTGTCAAGCCGCTCCTGAACAACAAACAACGTCAGAAGCGTCTTACCTGGGCTAAAGAAAAACAGACCTGGTCTGTTGCTCAGTGGCTCCAAAGTCCTCTTTTCTGATGAGAGCAACTTTTGCATCTCATTTAGAAACCAAGGAGCCAGAGTATGGAGGAAGATGGAGAGGCACACCCTGCAAGATGCTTGAAGTCCAGTGTGAAGTTTCCACAGTCTGTGTTGATTTGGGGAGCCATGTCATCTGCTGGTGTTGGTCCACTGTCCTTCATTAAGTCCAGGTTCAACGCAGCCGTCTACCAGGAGATTTTGGAGCACTTCATGCTTCCTTCCGCAGATTAGCTTTATGGGGATGCTGACTTCATTTTCCAGCAGGACTTGGCACCTGCCCACACTGCCAAAAGCACCAAAACCTGGTTCAATGACCTGGGATTACTGTGCTTGATTGGCCAGCAAACTCGCCTGACCTGAACCCCATAGAGAATCTATAGGGCATTGCCAAGAGAAAAATGAGAGACATGAGACGGAACAATGTAGAAGAGCTGAAGGCCGCTATTGAAGCATCCTGGTCTTCCATAACACCTCAGCAGTGCCACAGGCTGATAGCTTCCATGTCACATTGCCGCATTGAGGCAGGAATTTCTGCAAAATGGGCCCAAACCAAGCACTGAGTACATCTGCAGCTTATACTTTTCACAGGTGCCATATTGTTCTATGTACAATCCTTGTTTTATTGATCGCATGTAATATTCTCATTTTCTGAGATTGTGGATTTGGGGTTTCCATGAGCTGTAACCAGAATCACCACAATTCTGACAAATCACGGCTTGAACTTTCTCACTTTGCATGTAATGAGTCTCATATATTAGTTTCACCTTTTAAGTTGCATTACTGAAATAAATGAACTTTTGCACCATATTCAAATTTTTTGAGTTTCGCCTGTAGAAGATTTGCTCCAATTTTAAAGTATATGTTGCATTTTTTGCATTATATGAATGTCTAAATATATTGTATATTTCATGAATTTTACAGATGTACTAACAGGATAATTCAAAGAGATCCGAATGGCTGGAGAAAGGTAACTGAACGCTGAAAATCAGCGTTCGGTTACCTTTCCTGGCCATTCGGCTATCCAGAGAGCAGGCAATTCGCCAAATCCTGGCGAATTGCCTGCACATACGGTGCCTGTTCGAGGGCAGTGAAATCCCCATAAAAAAGCACTGCTTTCGGCTATTCAGAGAACACAAACCAGCAGTGAAAGGTTCCCCTAATAGGAGAAAAAGAAACCCCACGAAAGGGCTAGGAAACTGACAAATAATTTTATTAAATCAATACAACACTGAAACAATTAGGTCTAATAAAAAACTTGTATATGTTGCCCTGCCATTCGGTTGTTTCATGCGGCAGATTTATTCAGGCGAATCCGATAGGCTTCAATGTTAAAAATATTCCTGTTTTAATTCAATATCTAATAAACCGTTCATTATAAAATTCTGCAGTAAAGAGTCTCTATTTATAGATTTTTTTAGGATATTTTAAGCATTTTTCTGGATTTTCTTTTTTTTCTTTTAGCTTTACTTATTTTTTCAGTAACAGCCCTTTTTATTATCATTCATTGGATCATATGTAAATTTCAGACATTTTCGCTCAGTAGTTTCTTTGCAAACAGCGTTTCACTTTTCAAAAATTCAACAAACTTTTTTTAATTTATTCACTGCATTCATCTGCAGTGTCGGCTTTTTCCGTCAGCTTCGCTGCGTGTGATTGGCTCCTGCTCGGGTTTTTCGGTGGGTTAATCCAGATGTTTTTGCGGGTTTTCGCGTGCATTCACTGGGTTTTGCGGTTAGTTTTCGTCGGGTTTGCGGCAGCCTTTCCCTGCAATTCGGGGACCCTGTGGTGCTTGCTTAATACACCGCCGGGTAGCCGAAATGGGATCGGCAAAATGAACCGATTTGAGGAGAACGAAAAGTCACCGAACGTGTCCGCTGACTTTTCGATTCTCTTTGAATTATCCTGTAAGTGTTTAGAATTTTCCACGCCCTTATATGATTAGAATTCTGTATGGAACTATCTGCATGGTAACTTTGCACCAATATACATCAAAATACTTATAGTATTTCAGATCCTGTATACTCCACGCACGCTCCATTTTCTAAATAAAACAGAATTTTTTTGTCTTTAACAAGCGGGATTCATCCTCATCCCCACCTACCTTTAATCTGCAAGCAGCGCCCAATCAAGGACAAAGTGACAAACCCCATTTTTCACTATAAATTATATTTTTATTGACATATCTGGCCCAATAGTTTGTGATGCCAACTGAAAAGTCGGGGAATAGCCTCGTTTCTGAGCCTGCCTCCATCGACTTCCCAAAATGGTATGTGTGTGTATAGCTATGTATGTGTTTGTATCTCTGAGTTATCTGACTATAAGGGCTATTCACAAAGTGCCGAACTTTCCAACAAATTCACCGTACATTGCAATTTTGTGGCAGATCGCCTATTCCCTAAACTGTCAATTCGCCAAATAAGGAGCAGTTCGGCGATCTTTGGCGGCAGCGAAATTGTCCCAAACAGAAGTAATGGTTTATCTGCACTGAAGGGTCAGTGAAATGTCCTGATTTTGGTGATTCAGTTCGACAAGTTTAAACAGACAAATCCAATAGGATTTAATGCAAAAAATATTGTTTCTAAAAAAAATTATTCAACCGTTTATTCTTTTAATTATAGGCAAAAAGCCTTATTTATTTATTTTTTGGAACACCTTTTTGTATTTTTAGACAAAATTTTATTTAATTGTAAATCCGGTCCTGAGTGCTTGATGATCAAAATACACAACTCGACCACTGCTCATCCAAGCTCTTAATATCTCCCGCCTTGACTACTGCAACCTCCTTCTCTCTGGCCTTAAAATATCCCAGATTCCTGTGCCAGACTCTTCCACCTCACCTCCCGCACCTCTCACAACTTGCCTCCCGCACCTCATCCCTTTGTCAATCTCTACACTGGCTCCCTGTTTCCTTTAGACTCCAATTCAATATACTGGTCCTCACATACAAAGCTCCATAACCGCGCCCCTGCCTACATCTCCTCCCATATTAACAAGACCACTTCGCTTGGTCAATGATCTGATGCTATCAGTTCCTCGTACCCGCACCCCCAACTTTAGCCTTAAATACTTCTCCCGAGCTGCCCCCTTTATATGGAACTCCCTCCCCCGCAACATCAGACTCTCCCCATCTCTCCAGTCCTTCATGAAGTCTCTGAAAACACATTACTTTAGAGAAGCCTATCGACTAACTCCATAATCCCCCCATTCATTTCCTGCTCCATCTTCCCACCCAGCCCTCCTGCACCCGCTACTTCATGTTCTCTATTTACCCTCACCTAATGTATCACCCATCTCCTCTTAGATTGTAAGCTCTGGAGCAGGGTCCTCCCTCCTACTGTTCTGTGTGTGTGTAACGTGTATGTATATTTGTTATTTTTTCTATCCCTTTGCGCACCACTACGGAACTTGTTGGCGCTTCATAAATACTTGCAACTGTAACTCTTACAAGTTCTCGTGACAGAAACCGAGACAGAAGAGGAATGAATCAAGTTTTGTAAACCAATACATTTGGGTCTGTCAGGCATTAATAATCACCAAGATAATGCCTTATATACGTAGGTGCTTGATTAGCAATACTGAATTAAACATTTTCAGAGGGATGAAATGAATGTGGGTATAAAGCTATATACCCTAAAGCGTGGGCGTCTATAAAGTTATATATTGTTTTTACCAATAAATGCAGTTATGATGAGAAGTTATAACCAGTAAGTGATATGATGCCGCCTTGGGATAAAAACACAGAAAAAACAACCAAAATCTGTGCTAAACAAAGATGAGGGAGGTGTGGCAGGTACCCCTGACAGCGCATCAATAGTGCAAAACACTGGAATGCAATTGAAACATTTGCATATGCATATATAAATAATGAAATAAAGTGCATCAACAGTAGGCACAATAGTGAAATAAAGTGCAACAAAACAGTAAAGTGCAGCGGTGCCTTAAAAGAATAAAAACAACAGGGCTAAGTGCAATAGTGCATATAGGAGGATACGTAGATAACCTGTAGTTAATAAATAAAGTACACAAATTAAATGTCCAATGCTAATCCGATGGACATGCACATAAAGTGCAAAAAGTGTCCAATATTTCAATTGAGTGCAATAGTGTGTATAGCAGTCCGTGAAAATGGAAGATAAAATACTCAGGAGTCCCAATGTTTGTGGTGCTCCTTCTTATTCCGGTGGAAAGTTCATCACGTCCTCGATTTCATAAATGAGAAGGGAAACGCACACGGGGAAATCTTTGGTGCAGGAGATCTGACAAATTGGACAAAGATTATTACTGGAAGAGGTATACAGTTGTGTTCAAAATTATTAAACCCCCACTGAAATTGAGTGTTTTGGCCAGTTTGACATTGATTTTGATCATTCAGTCATCTTGCTTACAATTAAATCAATGAGGCACGTGTAGGTCAGACAAATATAACATTTATAATGAAATAACCACAAATGTCTTTTCTGTGCTCACATCACTATCAGTTTTATTCAACCCCCAAGTGACATTCAATCTTAGTACTTAGTACAACATCCTTTTACAGTTATAACAGCTTTTAAACGTGAAGCATAGCTTGACACAAGTGTCTTGCAGCGATCTACGGGTATCTTCGCCCATTCGTCATGGGCAAAAGCCTCCAGTTCAGTCACATTCTTAGGCTTGCGCACTGCAACTGCTTTCTTTAAGTCCCACCAGAGGTTCTCAATTGGATTTAAGTCAGGTGACTGCGATGGCCACTCCAAAATGTTCCAGCCTTTAATCTGCAACCATGCTCTAGTGGACTTGGAGGTATGCTTGGGATCATTGTCCTGTTGAAAGGTCCAACGTCTCCCAAGCCTCAGGTTTGTGACAGACTGCATCACATTGTCATCCAATATCTCCTGGTACTGAAGAAAATTCATGGTACCTTGCACACGCTGAAGCTTCCCTGTACCTGCAGAAGCAAAACAGCCCCAAAGCATGATTGACCCCCCGCCATGCTTCACAGTAGGCAAGGTGTTCTTTTCTTCATAGGCCTTGTTCTTCCTCCTCCAAACATAGCGTTGATCCATGGGCCCAAACAGTTCTAATTTTGTTTCATCAGTCCACAGAACACTATCCCAAAACGTCTGTGGTTTGTCCACATGACTTTTGGCATACTGCAGTCGACTCTTATTCTTTGGAGACAGCAAGGGGGTGCGCCTGGGAGTTCTGGCATGGAGGCCTTCATTACGCAGTGTGCGCCATATTGTCTGAGCTGAAACTTCAGTACCCACATCTGACAAATCTTTTCTCAGTTCCTCAGCAGTCACACGGGGACTTTTCTCCACTCTACGCTTCAGGTAGCGCACAGCAGTCGAAGTCAGCATCTTCTTTCTGCCACGACCAGGTAGCGTTTCAACAGTGCGCTTTGCCTTGAATTTGCGAATGATGCTTCCTATGGTCTCTCTTGGTATGATTAACATCTTTGCAATCTTCTTATAGCCATTGCCCTTCCTGTGAAGAGTAATCACCTCTTCTCTTGTCTTCCTGGACCATTCTCTTGACTTCACCATGTTTGTAACCACACCAGTAAATGTCTAGAAGGAACTGAGTATCACAGTCATTTTAAAGCTGCCTAATTGGTGCTTATGCTTTATTGCTGCTCCGTGACATCCACAGGTGTTTTCAATACCTGATTGAAAACACTTGAATGAACCTCTGTTCTTCAGAGTGGTAGTCTTTAAGGGGTTGAATAATTGTGTCAATGAAGAATTCACAAAAGAAACATTTACTACTGTATTACAAAACCAATTGATGTCATTTTAGTTGCATATGGTTCTTTAAAAAGTCCTTGTAGGATTTCATTCTGAATACAATTACAAATGTACACAAAATTCCCTAAAACCCTTTACAGCATTGGGGGTTGAATAATTTTGAACACAACTGTATACCACTCACATTTAAATGAGCCTAAAGATTTCCCAGCTCTAGGTTTAATCACCTATGGCCATGTAGAGAGTGGCACTTCCCTTCTTTACCAAGTAACAGGTCCTATACAAATTAAGAACAGATGGGAGACAATGCTCCCATAGCGTAATACTGTAGGATAACCAAACAGAGGTAATTACACAGTGCACTTACCAATTAAGGAGCCTTTCAAACTCAGGCTCAGTCAGTACAGCCTTAGGCACTCTTAGGTAGGTGCCCTGGACCTCTTTTCCTCGTTGGCAGGTCGAGTGGTGTTGTTCCCATGAGGTATCAGGTTGGAATTAGCAAAACACAGCCAATGAAGGGTAAAAAGTAAAAAATATACATTTATTCCATAAAAAGGGACATAAAAATACCGAGCTGTGTTTCGGCTGTGGTAGCCTTCCTCAGCCGGTGTATTGTCCTGTAGTATCTCTGTTTAAAAAAAAACAGAGCTGAGCAGTCCATCCTCCTTTATACTCTATCGGCGGGGCTATGGTTCCAGCTGCACTGATCTACTTCCTGTATCTGGTTTTGATTGCATCACTTCCGGTCAGGTCCGTTTCCCAGTAATGCTTTGCGGTTCTCTGCCGGAAATACCATAGCACTACACTTTTCTAGCGATTGCAATCATATACAAATGTGTGAAAATACAAAATTACATTAAGGGGATATAGCGAGTCTTCCAAAGCAAGCTAACTAGCAATCAGCAGGTACAGCTGGCGAGGGGGGGGGGCCAAATAAAACTATATTCATCAGTATAATACATAAAAAGCACAATCAACATAATAAAAACCACATATACTGTATATCGAGCAATGTATCGGTGAAAAAAAATTAAAAGATGGTAAAATCCATTATAAATAAATAATATATAATTTTTTTTTTTTTTTTTACTCTGGATCTAAATTAAATTATCAACTTCCATACCAAGGAAGGAAGGGGGGTAGGGAGTTCTGTAATCGACAGTTACGTGTTGTGACAGCCCCTATTGACGATATGATTTAAAGTATCAACATAGTATAACACACCCCACCAATAAGGGGGGGGATGTTAGGGGACCTAACATCCCAGAAAATATTGGAGAAGTTGTAACACTGGAGAAAAATGGGAATAATAGGGGAAGGGGCGGAGAAGGAAGGAGGGAGAAGGGTATTAAATTATCTATAGATGAGTGAGATCTATAGGAAAAATTGGATCTATAGGATCATGACTAGATGGTGGGCAACCAGGTTTCATAAGTAGGGGTTATGAGGATGTTGATGAAACAATTCTATGTGCTGTTTGAGCTGAATAGTGCAGACTACATAAATCGAGGAAGGAAAGAGAGAGAGGGAAGGAGGGAGGGATGACCTTAATCATTAAGGAAATGACAGAGCTCGAAGTCAGCAGTTAAACCATAGGGTTGCAGTGAATTCATCTGGAAGATCCACTTAATTTCTTCTCTGCCCAATCTTTTCTCTAAGCTGCCACCTCTCCAAAGGGGTTCCAATTTCTTGACAGCCATGAAGGTCAAACCTTCTGGGTTCTGACCGTGTTTCAGCTTAAGGCTAGGGACAGATGAGCGCATTTTCTGCGGCCACCGTCAAAATGTACGTCGATGCGTGCGCACGCATTTTTTCACGGAATACGCTTAAGTGGTCAGACGATGCGCAATTCTGGACGTATTTCATGACGATGGGGTGAAAAGAAGTCTAGGGAAATCCGGCTGTTTGAACGTTATGTTGGCCGCACACTAGCAGCGTCTGACATCTCCTAATCACGCACACACGCTGCTATGCGGCCGCAGCGCACTCTGTACGTCAGTACCAGCGGTTTAACGTTCTCGAAAAAATGCGTTCATTTTCCACTTGCGTTGCGCGGCCGGACTTTTGTGCGACCGTACTTCGTATATTGGCTGTCATTGCCCGTCATCTGCTGCTAGTGCGGCCGTGATTATGTGCGCCAGAACGCGCGTTCGCACTGCCTCAGTCTGACCCTAGCCTAAAATGTAGGGAGACACTATCAGGGTTATCCAAAGAGATCCGAATTGCTTGAGAAAGGTAACCGAACGCTGAAAATCAGCGTTCGGTTACCTTTCCTGACCATTCGGCTATCCAGAGAGCAGGCAATTCGCCAAATCCTGGCGAATTGCCTGAACATACGGTGCCTGTTCGGTGCCTGTTCGAGGGCAGTGAAATCCTCATAGAGAAGCACTGCTTCGGCTATTCAGAGAACACAAACCAGCAGTGAAAGGTTCCCCTAATGCCCTGCCATTCAGTGGTTTCATGCGGCAAATTTATTCAGGAGAATCCCATAGACTTCAATGTTAAAAATATTCCGTTTTAATTCAATATCTAATAACCGTTCATTATAAAATTCTGCAGCAAAAAGTCTCTTTATTTATAGATTTTTTAGGATACTTTAAGCATTTTTCTGATTTTTTTTTTTTTTTTTTAAAAGTCCGATTTTTTTTTTGATTTTTTTTTTCAGTTTACTTATTTTTTTGTAACAGCCCTCTTTATTATCATTTCCTGGACCTCCTGTGAAAATTTCAGACATTTTCGCTCAGTAGTTTCTTTGCAAACAGCGTTTCTTTTTCCCAGATTCATACAAATGGTTTTTCTAATTTATTCACTGCCTCCTCTACGTCACAGCTGCTTCAGCTCTGTGTGATTCGGCTCCCTTTCGGCTCCTGTTTGGCTCCTGTTCGGCTTTTTCGAAGGTTAATCCAGATGTTTTTGCTTGTTTTCAGCGTGCATTCGGTTAGGTTTCGTCAGGTTTTTGGCAGCTTTTCCTGCAATTCGGGGACAATGTGGTGTTTGCTGAATACACCGCAGGGTCACCGAAATGCAATCGGCAAAAGGAACCGAATTGAAGAGAACGAAAAGTCACCGAACGTGCGGTGACTTTTCGAATCTCTTTGGATAACCCTGTATGTTTCTCAAAACCATTCCTTATGTTACGTATATGTTCCTGTATGCGTTTGTTAAGGTGTCTTGTGGTTCGACCTATGTAGTTCAATCCACATGGGCAAGTTAATATATATACCACATTCCTAGAGAAGCAGATGATGACTTCCCTGATTTTAATAATCTCACCATTTCTCCCTATCTCTGTCGTTGTGTGTTTCTTGCCTTTAGTGTTCCTACAATTCAGGCAATTGCCGCACTGGTGAAAGCCTGCTTTTATGCCAAAATGGCTAATGGGTCCTTTTTTTCCTGGTTTATGGGTGAGTTCCATTTTCAGATTATTGGCCCCTCTGCAGGTGATCCGTGGTGCTGTAGGTAGGATTTCCTTCAACTTTGGGTCTTTGCATAGAATTGGCCAATGTTTTTTACTACTTCTCCTAATCTGCTTATTACAGGGTTTGAATGAAAAAATGAAGGGGACATCTTCCATATGTGGATGTGCTCCTTTCACTGCAGTTTTCTTTTTCAATAGGTCCAACCTATGTTGATACTTGAAATCATATCGTCAATAGGGGCTGTCGCAACACGTAACTGTCGATTACAGAACTCTCTACCCCCCCTCCCTTCCTTCCTTGGTATGGAAGTTGATAATTTAATTTAGATCCAGAGTAAAAAAAAAATTAAAAAAATTATATATTATTTATTTATAATGGATTTTACCATCTTTTAATTTTTTGTCACCGATACATTGCTCAATATATATGTGGATTTTATTATGTTGATTGTGGTTTTTATGTATTATACTGATGAATATACTGATGAATATAGTTTTATTTGGCCCCCCCCCCCTCGCCAGCTGTACCTGCTGATTGCTAGTTAGCTTGCTTTGGAAGACTCGCTATATCCCCTCAATGTAATTTCGTATTTTCACACATTTGTATATGATTGCAATCGTTAGAAAAGTGTAGTGCTATGGTATTTCCGGCAGAGAACCGCAAAGCATTACTGGGAAACGGACCTGCCAGGAAGTGATGCAATCAAAACCAGATACAGGAAGTAGATCAGTGCAGCTGGAACCATAGCCCCGTCGATAGAGTATAAAGGAGGATGGACTGCTCAGCTCTGGGTTTTAAAACAGAGATACTACAGGACAATACACCGACTGAGGAAGGCTACCACAGCCGAAACACGTCTCGGTATTTTTATGTCCCTTTTTATGGAGTAAATGTATATTTTTTACTTATAACCCTTCATTGGCCGTGTTTTGCCAATTCCAACCGGATACCTCATGGGAACAACACCACTCAACCTGCCAACGAGGAAAAGAGGTCCAGGGCACCTACCTAAGAGTGCCTAAGGCTGTACTGACTGAGCCTGAGTTTGAAAGGCTCCTTAATTGGTAAGTGCACTGTGTAATTACCTCTGTTTGATTACCCTGCAGTATTACACTACATTGTCTCCCATCTGTTCTTAATTCGTATAGGACCTGTTACTTGGTAAAGAAGGGAAGTGCCACTCTCTACATGGCCATAGGTGATTAAACCTAGAGCTGGGAAATCTTTAGGCTCATTTAAATGTGAGTGTATATACCTCTACCAGTAATAATCTTTGTCCAATTTGTCAGATCTCCTGCACCAAAGATTCCCCCGTGTGCTTCTCCCTTCTCATTTATCAAATCGAGGACGTGTTGAACTTTCCACCGGAATAAGGAGCACCACAAACATTGGGACTCCTGAGTATTTTATCTTCCATTTTCATGGACTGCTATACACACTATTGCACTCAATTGAAATATTGGCCACTTTTTGCACTTTTTGTGCAGGTCCATCGGATTAGCATTGCACATTTAATTTGTGCACTTTATTGATTATTATCTACAGGTTATCTACGTATCCTCCTATATGCACTATTGCACATAGCCCTGCTGATTTTATTCTTTTAAGGCACCGCTGCACTTTACTGTTTTGTTGCACCTTATTTCACTATTGTGCCTACTATTGATGCACTTTATTTCATTATATATGCATATGCAAATGTTCCAATTGCATTCGAGTGTTTTGCACTATTGATGCGCTGTCAGGGGTACCTGCCACACCTCCCTCATATTTTCAGAGGGCATCACAAATGCCAAGGTTAGCCTGGGTCTGCCTAGAGGTGGCTGGGATGTACAATCGTCAACACACAACTGAGTCGTCACAGGAAAGCAGGACATCATTCATGACTGAGCAGTTTGAGCAGCCAGCTCTCCAGCTGCTCATCCTTAGCTCTTCCCCTTCCCTCCTTCATACATCCTGTCAGCACCCATAGAGTATCTGGTTTTCAAAAATGTGCTCCCAAAATAAAAATGTGAAAAGGATCTCCCTTAACTTTTGCATTTCTTTTGGTGGGGGGCAGGGGGGCACTCCTGATTTCTGTGCATACAGGCTTTGAGATCTAAATTTGGCCCTGCAAGTCCTTTATCAGCCCAACACACACTTTTTGACTCTGAATCCTCTGGCTGTACAGAGGATTCTGCTTCAACCCATAACTAAACGAGCAGGCAACATCAACATGGGTGCATATGCACCCTCGCAGTCCCAACTTTTATTCCCTGTCACACTCTCTCTGACATGTGTCTGTGTGTCTCAGGTCACTCTCTCTGACATGTGGCTGTCTCTGGTCTCTCTGACATGTGGCTGTCTCAGGTCTCTCTCTCTGACATGTGTCTGTCTCAGGTCTCTCTGACATGTGGCTGTCTCTGGTCTCTCTCTCTGACATGTGTCTGTCTCAGGTCTCTCTCTCTGACATGTGTCTGTCTCTGGTCTCTCTCTGACATGTGTCTGTCTCAGGTCTCTCTCTGACACGTGGCTGTCTCGGGTCACTCTCTCTGACATGTGTCTGTCTCGGGTCACTCTCTCTGACATGTGTCTGTCTCGGGTCACTCTCTCTGACATGTGGCTGTCTCGGGTCACTCTCTCTGACATGTGTCTGTCTCAGGTCTCTCTCTGACATGTGGCTGTCTCGGGTCACTCTCTCTGACATGTGGCTGTCTCGGGTCACTCTCTCTGACATGTGTCTGTCTCGGGTCACTCTCTCTGACATGTGTCTGTCTCGGGTCACTCTCTCTGACATGTGGCTGTCTCAGGTCTCTCTCTCTGACATGTGGCTGTCTCTGGTCTCTCTCTCTGACATGTGGCTGTCTCTGGTCTCTCTCTCTGACATGTGGCTGTCTCTGGTCTCTCTCTCTGACATGTGTCTGTCTCAGGTCTCTCTCTCTGATATGTGGCTGTATCAGGTCCCTCTCTGACGTGTGGCTGTCTATTTCAGGCCACTCTCTGCAATATTTTCAAACGATGGTCACAGTTCCGGAATATGGAGTGCCGGAGTACATTTCTCTGCGTTACATGGATGGAATAGAGATCACACGTTATGACAGTGATACCCGTCGAGTGGTCCCTGTGGCTCAGTGGATGAAGAAAGTGGATCCTAAAATCTTGGAGGAACAGACGGAAACCAGCAGGGGCTTAGAAAGTACAGTAAAATTCTATATAAAACTAGAAATGATTCGCCTTAACCATACTGAAGGTAAGACACACACATTGACACGATAAACACACACTGCATATACACACTGACACACACTGAGCACTTTTCATACAATAATTATAGCGTGAGCCTCGGTGACTACCTGTCATGCATTGTGGGGGGTTACCGTTAGAATCCAGTATGTGGTAATACAGAGGGAGGCCAGACAGGTTCCATGGTACAGAAACTGTTATGTATTGAGGTATTATGCTGTCCTCCATCCAGCAGATGGCAGCACAGTAAATGTGTGCATTTGTTCTGTGTAGTTTGTGTCTCTTGTGTGTATGTCTCTGTGAAGTACTCTCCACATGCTTGTCTGTATCAGTGAGCAGTTATTCATTCAAATACACTAAAAACAGAGAACTGAGGCCTGTTCAATACCTCAGCAGCTGCTGAATTGCTGCAACGCAGCAATTCAGTTTGCTGCAGCAGTGTCGTTGAACCCTTTGGATGCGAATTTTGAATCCAAAATGGCCGATTTCTTAATGAAAAATTCAGATTGTTTTTCGGATCACTCGGACAAAATATAATAAAGAGAAGCAGTCAGCACAATTCCGTTTTGTATGCACACACCACAAATGATAGTTTTTAATGAATAAACGTGATGTTTACTTCTGAAACAATATATAAATTGAACTGTAATATATGTCTATGTGCAGGGGGAAATAATAAATAAATATTTTGTGCTTTGGTGAACAAAAACCTCAAAATTAACATTGCTGTACGAAATTATTACTTGCTTCGAGGCGGCGGCCATCTTGCTGTACGGCATTGTTACTTGCTTCATGGCGGCGGCCATCTTTAAAACGTCACACACAGCATCTTCTCGGGTCGCTGCAAGTGCTAGGTTAGCACTGCTGAGCACTGAGCGGTTGAACGGCGTTCAATGGCAAGTTGCTAACTTAGCACTTGCAGCGGCTGAGGTATTGAACAGGCCTCGGAATAAGGAAGGTGACTGGGCAGGGCAGGAATAGGACTGGACAGAGGAACAGATACAGGACTGAGAGCGAGACAGGAAGGGAGGAATGAATACTGGGTAAATTAAATAGAGGAGAGAGACAAAGGGGAGCTGTGACCAGGGATACGGCAGAATGAGAGCTGACAGGGAAAACCGGTATTAATAATGAAAGCAGAGGAATAGAGATGAAGGGAACAAAACAATAAGGCCCATATTACAAACCTCACGCTAAACCGGGGACGCTAAGGAGAAAAACCTGCGCCTGCAGGTTTCTCCTTAGTGTCCCCATTTTATCGCTATATTATGGTGCAGGCTCTAAACCAGCAGCCTGCACCATAACCAGGCGCTAAGCCGCGGGATGCTCACGGCAGCGTTAAATGCCGATACGAGCATCCCCTCCATGTAGTTTTTTTACTTTATCCCCTCCATGGAGTTCATAGGACTCCATTGAGGCTGACGCTGCCAGTCACATGACCTGCAGGATCTCGCCACGCGAGCTCCAGCAGGTCAGCGTAGTGAACTACAGAGTGAGACTGGGGGACTTTTTCCCCCCAGTCTTTCTCTGCTCCCGGCGGCAAGAAGAGGTGGATGAGCTGCCGTTCTCGCTGCAGGACGGAAGGTGAGTATGTGATTTTTTATTTTTTTTTAAAAGGGTTTTTTAGCTGGTGCTGACTGATTCTGCAGAAGCGGAATCCATTAGCACCAGTGTTACAGCCATCTGGCCGGGAACTTGTGGGTGATGGTTCGACGAAGGAAGCAGACGGAGGCCTTTGTTTCAAAAGAAAATGGCGTTTTATTCAGCTGCAGCCGGACTCAAGCAGCAGTTCAAATCTGCGTATAAAAGCTTGAGTGACCAGAATAGCAAACTCACCTGCTTTTATACATTGTTCCAAAAATACAATTCCCCTCCCAACATACCCAGATTGTCACGTGACAGTTACCATATGTCTGAGTTAGGACCTAACTTTTACACATGATGTCATCTTTCCTCTTCATTCTCATTTTGGACGTTCAGCTGTTGTCATATTTCTGCAATGGTCAGCACACCCTTTTTAGTTTTGCTGACAAACTGATTTCATTTAAACATGCAGACTGAAAATAGAATCTCAAGAGCACTCAAGGACAGCAATCATATTTTTAAACCACAAAATGGATGAACATCGAAATGGCAGATCACTAGATTAGTATAGTTCTAAATTAAATCCCAAGAATTGCTATCTCACCAGGTCCTGGCTGTGAGTAACTTTTCAGTAACCGTAGCGGGATGTAATTAGCGTTAGTACTTTGTAATCCTAACGCTGATTAACTCTTTGCGCTCCCTATACTTATCATGGGGAGCGCAAAGTACAGTAAGATCATGCTGCAAAGCGCAAGATCTGAATTGCTAACTGTTTTTTAACCCGTTAGCGTTCGGATGGTAATATGGTGCGCCCGCGCTAGGGCCACCATTGCTAATGTTAACGCTCACACAGGTGAGCGCTAATGTTAGTGTTATGATTGTAATAGGGCCCTAAGATAGAGGCAAGGCAAGATAGGAAGAGCTAGACATAAGCAAAAATGGACGGGGCAGGAATAGGGCTAGACACAGATGGTTAAAGCAAAGTAGGTTAAAGTCCGTGGCAAAAGTCTTTTCTGACAGCTGGCAGTAAGCGTGGTTGGTTATCCGTTTCTAAGGTCATGGCAGGTGGATGGCAATAGACATGGTTGGTTATATGTGGCAAAGGTCGTGGCAGGCAACAGACAATAGTTATGGTCAGTTATCCGTGGCGAAGGTCGTTCAACAGGCAATGCAAAAGCAAGGAGTATGGTGGGTACCAGGGAAGGAACACGGTGACACAGTGGGAGGCTGGGCAGGATCATGAAGGGTACCAAGGCACGAATACGGTGGGAAGCTAGGCAGGAACACGATGGTTATCAAGATAGGAACATGTTGGGTATCAGGGCAGAAACACAGAGCTCTGGAAGCTGGCAAGCAGGTCAGAACACTGTCAGACTGCAGACTACAATGATGCAACGTAGAAGGAAGGGTACGTCTCCTTCATATAGCAAATCCAGGAGTCAGCCCACACCTAGGGTGGGAGAGGAATAGCAAATCTGGAGTGGACTCCTGGGAAGCTGAATGTTCATAGGGTCAGAGACAAAACCTGGGCTGGAACTTCAGAGTGCTTAAGGCAGGAAAGGGGCTGCCGGAGTAAAAGCAGATGAAAGTCCGACCCTCCAGCAGGCACCAGGGCTGGTGCCTTACACACTCAATTCACTACAACTCCACCTGCTGTTCCAACCTGCTTTGCATGTTGTAATGATGCTCAAAAGTTGCTCTTTGTTCATTTATACATTACAAATAAAAGCATAAAAAAAACTCCTGAAAAGCTATTGTAAAGTGATTTCTCAAATGCTAAACCACTATTAAACAGACAAGATGTTCAATACTTTTTTTTATACTTTTGTTTTAATGCTTTCGAATACTTAATTGAATAATAGATTACGCTTGAAGGATCTGGAATATTCCAATTGAATATTATCCACCTTGCCTTGTCGCTAGCGAAATAGCAGAGAAAATATTGCGTTTATAATCAGGGCTATTCCCAAGTATCAGACAACACAGGTTTTGAGATCATACAACCAGGGCCTATTTTGGTATAGAGATGCGCGCGCAGCCAACAGAAACCCAATGCGCAGCGTCGGACAGATGCTGGATGCGCGCGCAGCCTTTACCAGTCGGCTGCGCGCACATCCAGGAGAACAGGATGTGCACGCAGCAGCCGGGTAGAGGCTGCGCGCGCATCCTGTAGAGCCGGATGCGCTCGCAGCAGACGGCTATAGGCTGCGCGTGCATCCGGCTCTACAGGACACTCACGCAGCCTATAGCTGTCAGCTGCAAGCGCATCTGGCTCTACAGGATGAGCGCGCAGCCTCTACCCAGCTGCTGCGTGCGCATCCTGTTCTCCTGGATGCGCGTGCGGCAAACGGTAGAGGCTGCGTGCGGATCCAGCTTCTGTGAGCTGGGGGCAAATATACCCATGTGAGCTGGGGGCAAATATACCCATGTGAGCTGGGGGCAAATATACACATGTGAGCTGGGGGCAAATATACACATGTGAGCTGGGGGCAATTATACCCATGTGAGCTGGGGCAATTATACCCATGTGAGCTGGGGCAAATATACCCATGTGAGCTGGGGGCAATTAAACTCATGTGAGCTGGGGCAAATATACCCATGTGAGCTGGGGCAATTAAACTCATGTGAGCTGGGGGCAAATATACCCATGTGAGCTGGGGCAATATATACCCATGTGAGCTGAGAGCAATATATATACCCATAACACCTGAACAGACCCCTGGAGTTGATGAATATATATATCCTCCAATCAAATGAGGCCACATAGTGATGGGCTAGATCTAAAACTGGGCGGAAGGCCACTATATAGAGGGGACAATCCAGAGCAGAAACATCCACAGACACTGAGAAAAGCTTGGAGAGACCTGAGGGACGCTTGGAGGGGAGAAAGGCAATTATCATCAGCCCCCCCTTTAAGACGCGACCACACCCTAATCTTCCATCACTCTATCTTCACTAACCAGATGGTAAAGTATGCCTGAATAACTTGATATCTATAAAATTGCATAGTCCTTACTTTAGATGTCCATCACAAATTAAAGGAATATAAATGAATTATTTTGCTGTTACATAGTTACATAGTTATATAGGCTGAAAAAAGACATGCGTCCATCGGGTTCAGCCTCTCCCACATAACCTACTGCTGTTGATCCAAAAGAAGGCAAAAAACCCAGTCTGAATATGCAACATACTGGGAAAAAATTCCTTCTTGACCCCAGAATGGCAGTCAGATTTCTCCTTGGATCAAGAAGCTTTTACCCACATATTAAATATTATAACCCTTAATATTCTGTGTCTGCAGGAAGTCATCCAGTCGTTTTTTAAAAGTCTGTACAGACTCTGACCCAACCACCTCAACAGGCAGAGAATTCCACAGCTTTATTGTTCTCACCGTAAAATAACCCTTCCTATGCTTTAAGCTAAATTTTCTTTCTTCCAGTCTAAATGGATGACCCTGTGTCCTGTGTATAGTCCTGTTAATGAATAGGTTATCAGACAATGGTTGATAATGGCCCCGTATATATTTATATAAGGTTATCAGATCCCCTCTAAGGCGCCTTTTCTCTAAACTAAACAGGTTTAAGCTTGTTAGTCTTTCCTCATAACTTAACCCTTCCATCCCCCTTATTAATTTAGTTGCCCGTCTCTGCACTTTTTCTAGCGATATAATCTTTTTTTAAGACAGGTGCCCAAAATTGCACGGCATATTCAAGGTGCGGCCTGACCATTGATTTATACAGAGGCAAAATTATGTTTTCATCCTGTGACTGAACTCCCCTTTTAATGCATGCCAGTACTTTGCTGGCCTTGGCGGCTGCTGTTTGACATTGCACATTGTTACTTAGTTTGAAGTCTATGATTATTCCCAAATCCTTCTCCTGCTTGGATTTCCCTAACTCCGTACCATTTAGGGTATAAATTGCTTGTGTGTTCTTCACTCCAAAGTGCATAACTTTGCATTTATCTAGATTAAATTTCATCTGCCATTTAAGTGCCCAGTCCCCCAATCTATCTAAATCCCTCTGCAGCGAAGTAACATCCTGCTCACATTGTATTACTTTTCCTAGCTTTGTGTCATCTGCAAACACTGATACATGACTTTCAATGCCTATCTCAAGGTCAATTATAAATAAATTGAATAGTATTGGTCCTATAACAGACCCCTGAGGGACACACTTACCACTGGTGTCCATCTTGAAAATGTACCATTTATGACCACTCTCTGTACCCTATCTTTTAGCCAGTTTTCTATCCAAGAACAAGTATTTTCATCTAGACCATTTTTTCTTAATTTAAATAGTAACCTTTTGTGTGGAACTGTGTCGAAAGCTTTGGCAAAATCTAAGTAAATCACATCCACTGCGACCCCCTGATCTATACTTCTACTTACTTCCTCATAGAACGTAATTAGGTTAGTCTGACATGATCTGTGTTTCATGAAACCATGCTGAT
This sequence comes from Leptobrachium leishanense, assembly GCA_009667805.1. NCBI lineage: Eukaryota > Metazoa > Chordata > Amphibia > Anura > Megophryidae > Leptobrachium > Leptobrachium leishanense. The sequence goes on along the minus strand of CM019071.1, from coordinate 226,657 downwards.
TTTTGCCAATTACATTATACCTCCCAATAAATTCCTGAATATTATCCCTTAGTAACCCCTCAAATACTTTCCCAGCCACAGATGTTAAGCTCACAGGTCTATAATTCCCAGGCACAAATTTTAAACCTTTCTTAAAAATAGGGACCACGTCAGCTTTTCTCCAATCCTCTGGTACTATTCCTGAAATAAAAGAATCTTGAAAGATTAAGAATAGAGGTTTACATATTTCAACACATAGCTCTCTCAGTACTCGCGGGTGAATTCCATCTGGCCCTGGGGCTTTATTCACATTCACATTGTTTAATTTCTGTAAAACCTTGTCCTGAGTCAACCAGTCACTTTGTATTAGTAAGTTTTTATTAATGAATTGCATGTCTCCTGTTATAGGTTTCTCTTTGATAAATACTGAAGAAAAATAATCATTTAAAATTTCTGCCTTATCCTGATCTTCAGTTAACAATAGCCCTGACTCAGATTTTAGTGAACCTACATTTTCACTCTTGGGTTTTTTAGAATTTATGTACCTAAAGAATCTTTTAGGGTTGGTCTTGCTCTCTTTGGCTATTTCTTTTTCATTTTCTAGTTTAGCCCATCTAATCGCATTTTTACATGCTTTATTGGCTGCCCTATATGCTTTATAGGATGCCTCAGATTTATCAAATTTAAAAGCTTTAAATGCCTTCTTTTTATTTTTCATTTCCTTAGTTACCTTCCTGTTGAAACCTAATAATCAGTAGACTAGTGATTCTGCCTTTCCAGTCCCCTGCAGAGGATTGCTAAGGAAGAAAACTGTTACCGGCTAAATACTTGAGCCATAATTTAGTGAAATTATTTATATTCCAAGAATACTGGTTGTGGACATCTAAAGATCAATTATATACCTATAGTGAGATACGCTGGGACCGTGAAATAGCTTTTATATGTCAAGTGCCGTCAGCCCCATTCGTAAACTAGCATGACTCCTTCCATATCCATCTTGCAGCCCTTTCGATTGAATGCATGTACTGTAAGTCAATAAGAAGCGTTGGGTTAACGTATATCGAATGAAGTGCTGTGATTGATCTGTGGAAGAGATAGTCTCCCTATCGAGTGTGTTATGTATCTCCCTGAAGGAAGTTGCATTTGGTGAATAGGCCACCACAATAATAAATTGTGCTGCAGGTGATGCCCAGTAACTGAGTGTTTATCTTAGCCAGGTGGAGGATCGGTTTATAATGGGAAAGGTTTAAGTGAATAGAATAGAGCCTGGTGTTTAAGAGCTGAGGCGTGTATATCTGTGGGGCGGTCTATAAACCTAAAATATTTGTCCATTAGATTATTGCGTGTCGCAGTATCGCTACTAATCACGATCTATAATCACTTGTAAATTGTATCTTGCTAATCCGTTGATAACATATGATTGTATGAAACTTGACGTGTGAATAAATTTTGGTTTGAATTGTTTTACCGTTACGCAGTCTCATATCATCTTTATTGATTTTATTGTGTTTAAAAATATCTAGATAGCATCAAAAGAACTCGGGATAACGCGCCATATATTTGTTAAGACGTATATTCATTGATTGGTTATTAATCCCTATCTTAGGGGTTAAATACCAATTTATACCACTGGTATTGGAGGCACTATCAATAATATATATATATCTATATACATCTACAATAAGAAAAATATACGTCATAATTAATATATCCCTGACCTATTAAAGAAGTCAATAATCTCTAACAAAATATACCCATGTGAGCAATATATATACCCATGTGCGCTTGAGGCAATATATATACCCATGTGAGTTGGGGGCAAATATATCCATGTGAGCTGGGGCAATATATATACCCATGTGAGCTGGGGACAATATATATACCCATGTGAGCTGGGGGCATTATATATATACCCATGTGAGTTGGGGCAAATATACCCATGTGAGTTGGGGCAAATATACCCATGTGAGCTGGGAGCAATATATATATCCATGTGCGCTGGGGCAAATATACCCATGTGAGCTGGGGGCAAATATACCCATGTGAGCTGGGGGCAAATATACCCATGTGAGCTGGGGGCAAATATACCCATGTGATCTGGGGGAAAATATACCCATGTGAGCAGGGGCAAATATACCCATGTGAGCTGGGGCAAATATACCCATGGGAGCAATATATATACCCATGTGCGCTTGGGCAATATATACCCATGTGAGTTGGGGGCAAATATATCCATGTGAGCTGGGGGCAATATATATACCCATGTGAGCTGGGGCAATATATATACCCATGTGAGCTGGGGGCAACATATATACCCATGTGAGCTGGGGGCAACATATATACCCATGTGAGCTGGGGACAATATATATACCCATGTGAGCTGGGGGCATTATATATAAACCCATGTGAGTTGTGGCAAATATACCCATGTGAGCTGGGAGCAATATATATATCCATGTGCGCTGGGGCAAATATATCCATGTGAGCTAGGGGAAATATATATATCCATGTGAGCTGGGGGTCAGAAACTGGGTGCAATTAACAGCCACATCATTGGGAGCACTGGGCAGCCATATGCTCTAGAACAATAGACTGCCCTCAGGGCAGGCTTTATACCTTTCTTATAAAGCGGCAGTGTTTGAGTATGGATGGAGAGCAAATTTCCAAATGATACAAGTAATATAGCTTTCCTAATGGGAACTCACTTGGCCACCCCCTAACCACACCAATACTGCAGCTAATTTTGCTCAGCAGTAAACATCTAGGGCTCTATTACATTCTTAGCGCAAACGTCAGCGCGTGCCCAAAAACGCATTACCACGAGAGGCAAAATCCTTCGCACAGAACGTCGTAATACAATGTCCACGCAACAAATGCGCGTTAACGTCTACTGCGGGTGAACCTGCGCGAACGCTGCGTGAGCGTACTTTACTGCGCGCATACTATACTTAACATTGTGAGCGCAAATGCGTTTGTGCGCTGGTACGTGGATGGTATTAAAATCTATGTGTACGATTTACCGCATAGCCTTTGCGTGCATAATTTTAACAACTCCTAAAGGCTGGGGGTAACGGCAAATCTGAACGTCCTGGCTGAACCCAAATACACCAGCCCCAAAAAAAAATACAGCAAAGTATAGCTACACATTCTACACATACCCAAACAATAAAATGGAGAAGTTGTGTGTGCATGTATTATCGCTACAGTATATATACTCAGATTGATTTTGACAAGCACAAAAACTTAACATGAGATGATTGGGGTTCTTAATTCTGATTGGCTGAAACTGTGAAAAAAAACAGTCCGCACACTAATTTCTGCGCGCCACGTTGCTGCGTGCATTTGTTTGTGCGCGTCCGTTTTACACGCGTTATTGCTCGATGGATGAAAAAATGTGCCAGGATTGTAATTCCCGCGGTGATTTACACGCGTTAAAGTTTAACGCTTGCCACACAAATTCACGCGTTGCGCGAACATTTTAACGCGAAGATTGTAATAGGGCCCAAGGTGTATACATAAAACATTATTCAGTATAAAAAAATCTAACAGTAAAGAAAGTGATTTTATTATTATTTGCTAAAAATAAAAACTACTGATTCTACCCATTTTTTTAAAATAACTGAGCATACAAAACTTGAGTTTGTGTGAAAAAAGAAATCCTGTTTACTGCTGCACATTTATTTTCTTTTTTATTCTTATTTGTATTTAGCACATTAAACCGTTGCTGACACAGGACATACTATGCCATCCTGCAGCAAGTGGGCTCTAACTCTGCGCGGCAACATAGCATGTACCATGCGTTTGATTCCCCCCCCCCGCTACTCGCCTCTGTCCGGGGTCCCACACAGATCTGACTTCCTTTGCGTCCGTCATCGCGATGGGCATGATGACATCAGGTGCCCCCCGCCCACCATAGCAGGGTGAGTCCCCGAAGGGGGGTCCCATTGGACCTGTTTATCTCCCCATCGTGGGGGAGGGCGGTAGAAAGTCAAGAAGGCATCGTTGGAAAGGTCACAGTCTGACCTTTCCAGGGATGCATTTGTTTAACCCCTTAGATGCCAGGCCGCGATGCAGCACCAATCAGTGCCGGATCGTGGTCTATTTCCGGTGGGGGCTGCCATCTTAGAGGTCAGCCCTACCTCCGGGTCCCCCCTCATCAGCTGACGTCATCGCGCATGGTGCTATGATGTCAATTAGCCGGGTAACCCCTAACTGCCCTGGGATTTCCTAAGGAAATTCTATGGTGGAGATAGTGGGGTCCTTTAGCTAGAGGGTCATGTTTGGTGTCATTGGAAAGGCCAGAGCATGGCATAGTTTAAATTTTTAATATTTATTTTTTTATTCCTAAAAATATGGTAGGGCACTGCCCCTTGTGCCCATATGGACGAATTCACCAGTACTGATGAAAATTTGAGGAAAAAGAGTCTTTATGGTGAGGGATGGTGACCACACTTCTTTGGGGACCATTTCTCCCCATGACCAACTCATTAGTTGTAGTATAATAGTAATGGCAGCCCCCTGATGGAGACACTGTATGGAAAATTCTGATGTTGCTTCCACTTTCCTTAAAATTGTCCTAGTCATTCTCATGTTCCATTGTAAAAGCGTTATTAGTATCTCAAGCAGGGTCCTCTTTCCTACTGTTCTGTGTGTAATGTGTATTGTAATGAAAAATCTATTTAAAATAAAGGTAAATACCAGCTGATGGCATGAGATTGAGTAGCGAGTTACAACACAAACACAGTGATGGGTATAAAGGTTTTACTTAAAAATAAAAAGGATAAACAGAAAGATAAAGACATTAAAACATTATTAAACTAAACCCTGGACACTGCAATAACACAAAAACTCAGCATAGGTAAAGTGATGTACATAGAGATCAACAAGAGCAACAATCATTTACCAAAATCCAGAGATGCACAGCACATGGCATAGCCATGGGCACTCAGGTCCAAACCAAATCACCAAAAAGGGCTCTAATCTCTTCCTGGAACTCCAGGTTGAATCAAAACAAGGTTGGACTAGAGTCTTGTCTCCCCCCACCATAGTGGCATCCCTCCCACCAACAATATCCCAGTGGGAGTCACCATATGAGGTAACCACTCTAGAGTAGGCTGGCTTAATGATGTCACAGCTAACCACACAGGGCAACATGCCTCACACTGCCCTAATGTTCCCTCTTATGGTATGACAATCAATATATAATTAAATATGATGATTTTTGACACAATTCATCCACAATCACTACAGGTCTGCATATTTGTTATTTTGTCTTTCCCATTGTACAGCGCTTTGGAACTTGGTGGCACTTTAAAAATACTTCTAACTGTACCTGTAGTATGTGCTTGCTGACTAAAGTGTGCCATACCACACTTGGGTAGTGTGTCGTACAGCCAGGCCCATGCCAATGGTCGGAGCTGTGGCAATTGAGTTTTAATGTGGATAAGTGCAAGATAATGCACCTGGGACGTAAAAACCCAAGGGCTGAATATAGAATATTTGATACAGTCCTAACCTCAACATCTGAGGGTTGGGATTTAGGAGTTATTATTTCAGAGGATCTAAGGGTAAGTAGTCAATGTAATAGAGCAGCAGGAAATGCTGGCAGAATGCTTGGTTGTGTAGGGAGAGGTATTAGCAGTAGGAAAAGGGAAGTGCTCAGGCCACTGTACAGAGCACTGGTGAGACCTCACTTGGAGTACTGTGTGCAGTACTGGAGACCGTATCTCCAGAAGGATATAGACATCTTAGAGAGAGTTCAGAGAAGGGCTACTAAAATGGTGTACGGCTTGAAGGAGAAAAGTTACCAGGAAAGGCTTAATGATCTTAACATGTACAGCTTGGAAAAAAGACGAGACAGAGGAGATTATGATAGAAACATTTAAATACGTAAAGGGAATCCACAAGGTAGAGGAAGGGAGTATATTTAAAAGGAAACAAAGTAGCAAAACAAGAGGACATAGTCTTAGATTAGAGGGGCAAAGGTTTAAAAGTAACATCATGAAGCATTATTTTACTGAGAGGGTGGTGGATACATGGAACAGCCTTCCAGTTGAAGTGGTAGAGGCCAAAACAGTAATTGAATTTAAGCAGGCATGGGATAGGCATAAGGCTATCCTAAACAGAATATAAATCCAGGTAAAGTATCCATGTAATTGGGCAGACTAGATGGGCCGAAAGGTTCTTATCTGCCGACATTTTTCTATGTTTCTATATATTTGTGTTGTTGCAGGCTACCGTTGTGTGCAGTGGATGTTTGGCTGTGAGCTGCGGGATGACGGCAGCACCACAGGGTATGCCCAGTTGGGTTATGAAGGCAAGGATTTTCTGGTCCTGGACCCTGTGCAGTTGAAATTCATTTGGCTGACAGATGAAGCTCAGAGTGCTGCACAGACACTGAACGGCCCGAGTTTGCAAGTGGGGGAGAGAATGCAGGACTACCTGGAAACTGAATGCATAAACTGGCTGAGGAAATGCATAGGGTACGGCAAGGAGGCGCTGAACAAGAGAGGTGGGTGCAGGTACAGGTAACCAAGGTTAGAAATGCATAAATACTTTAGAGCAAAGATTGTGAAATAAAATATTTGAAAGTGGTTTTAATCATTTTTTCATCTATTAATTTGAGGTTTTATTCTCTTTAACACAGTGGCAGCTGGGGAATTGGTAAATTGCTGGCATGCTAGTCTCACGCCACTCATTACTTTGGAACAAAGCCGAGGTGAAAAGAACAATGATCAAAATAAACAATAGACAATCCAAGTCTAAAAAGTCAGGAAATCAGAAAATGTGTCTGACAGAGGAAAAACCCTATCTGCATCCCTCACTGTCTCACACAGCTGCTGATTAGGGGGTATGGGACAAGGAGCTCAGTCTCAGCCAATTTAAACCTCACAAACCTCTGCCTGTGGGAACACACACACACACACACACACACACACACACACACACACACACACACACACACACACACGCTTCAAACCCTGGGGGTTTGATAATATGTACCTCCCACTTACATTACTGGGAGGTATCTGCCCTTACCTATGGTTCTGATGCCCATGGCACACCCCTAAGGCCAGTGTTCTCACACAGCTCTCTGTATCATGTCTCCGGGTGGGAGGGGTCTGAAACCCGTACACATGATTCAAAACCCGAACTGTCCGGGTGAAAACTGGACAGGTGGCAACCCTAGCAGGCAATGCGCCAAAATTTGGCAAACTGCCTGCTCTCTGAATAGCCGAATGGCCATTAAATGTTACCGTACGCTGAATTTCAGTGTCTGGTTACATTTCAGGGCCAGATCGGCTCTCTTTGAATAACCCCTTATATACTGTATCTCTCTGCTTAAATCACACAAGCCAAAAGGTACAGTATATGCCACTGGTATTTAAACCCGTACCACTCCCATGGTGATGACATAAACATCCTAATATTAATTGGACAATTGTCTGTCACATATTATTAAATTAATGGCTGTACAGCAAGTCAATCAAATGTTAAAATATTATCTGATTGGCCGCAGACTACAGACAGATGAAGAAGGAAGCACTGTTAATTTTTTCAATCCAGGTAATAGTGATTGGTTTGGGCTACTGACAATCAATCCACCTCCGTGAGATGTCATAACTAATTGATTTGTTTCAACGAATAGAAACAAATCGATATGTTATACATCATTTTGTTTTTTTTCGTTACCATTGCAATACGTATGTAAATTGATTCATTATGAAAAAGGGGGCGCGTGTCTAACCGCTGAGGAGAGTGGACGTCTTTTTGCTGTGCTCCAGGCCGTGTTCCCGGAACCGGGTTCCCGCAGTCGTCCTGCTTACCTAATCCTGACGCACTCTCCCCAGGTTGCCAGTTAAGGTATTCGTGATCCCACTGCTTTACTTTGGGGATGGCTGCAGCAAGGTGGTGGACTGTTTGGGCTTTCTCCCATTGCGTCCTGTCTGAAGCGGCGGCCATTTTGAGGCCTATATCTAAGATCGGTTTCCCTGCTCTCTCTCGGCTGTGTTTACTCAACTCCATGAGCAAGAAATCCAAAAAAGGTGGAGGGTGTGAGGGGGGACACGGAACCGCCGCGGAGATATACCTCCCACATCGGAGTCTTCAAATGAGGCATCTGGACACCGCTCGGTGGTGTCAGAGACTGAGGCCCCGAAATCGCTTCCTGTACGGCCGCTTACTGCTGAGGACCTGCATAAGGTTATGGAGGATTTCCGAGCCCTCTGGCGCCAAGACCTGCAGGAGGTGAGAGCTGCATCAGAGACTCTGCAGCTCTGGATTGAAGAAGTTCGGGTACGTACCCTGGAGACTGAGAAGGCTCAGATGGCTTCGGATACCCGAGTGGATGATCTCCAGAAGCAGGTCAGCAGGCTGAACTCGGCAGTGATAGCCCTAGAGACCAGACACCGTCGCAGAAACCTTTGTCTAAGAGGGGTTCCGAGACTGTGGCTGCGGAGGGCCTTTATGATTATGTTCTGGGCTTGGTGACTCACCTACTGCCGAATCGTGATGGAGCGGAGGGCTCACTGGTGGTTTCGGCTACTCACATCAGACGGGTGGCTACGGCCCCGGAGGGTGCCCCCCGTGATGTTCTCTTGGTGACGAGGGACGTTGCTGTCCACACCCTGCTGCTTCGTTCTCTTGGCCCCACATTTAAGGTCACCTAGGACTCTGCCTGCTTGACTGTGTTCCGAGACTTGCCATTCTTGGCCCTAGTGGCTCGATGCTGCTATAAGAGGTCACGTCGGTGCTTCGTGTTCATGGAGTTTGGTATCGCTGGGGGCCTCCGGCTCGTTGAGAATATCCAAAGATGGCAGGGTACATACGGTGACGACCCTGATGGAGGCACAGGATGTCCTATCTCGACTGGGACTTTCGGAACCAGTGAAAGAGCCTCGGGACGTCACTCGAGAGCCTGGCTGATTATTGTCTATGTGGCAGTTTACTGTCCTCCGTTTTGGCCTTCCCCGTTTTAGCTGTACTTTACCTTGTTTCTATTGATTTCCCCCCCCGATGACATTTTTCGGGACTATTTTAGTTGGTATGGTGGCCCATCTGTTAGATGGACATGGGAAGTGAGTTGTTTTCCCCTCCCCTTTTTTTTTCTTTCTGGCATTTTTCGGGTGGTCTTCGGGGTGTGCCATTATGGCTCTTGCCATATCTGGCCCTCAGGCCCTGTGACGTTGTCGCTCTGTGGCCTCCTCCGGGAGAGTGCCAGGAGTGTCGCAGATATGGCCTTTGCCACTTCTCTTTCCCTACCACCTCTCTTGGCCCTCGGATTGTTGGGCCTCGTGACAATTTCTCTCCATGGCCTCCATTTGGAGTGCGCCAGGAGTGTCACGGTCTCCTGGTCTTTACTGCTCCCCTTCTTCCCTTTCCTCCCCCCCTTTTTTTTCTGTGTATCACTGTGCTTCCCTACCAGGAGTTTTATCTTTTATGTGTGGTGACTTATGGGTTCCTTATAGTATTGATGCCCCGAACCTTACGCTTGTTGTTCCATTCTTATTCAATTTATATGTCTACTGTATTGCTGACTTATTTGCAAAATAAAATTTTGAAACACTGAATTGATTCATTATTTCCGAAAATACTTCCAAAATATGAATTGACAGAATTTCGGACAAATTACAATACGCTACAAAATGAAACGCACACCTCTAAAATATATATATATATATATTATATATATATATATATATACACACATCCAGGGGACCTGCACCAGGAATCCTGAAAATACCACAGAAGACTGAAACGTTGACGCTTTTGTAGGCACAATAAAACATTATTTTACAAGACACCCTGAAGTGCATGCCTTCTTTGTAATCTAATTTTTTGCCCTCCACCACAACCTGATTTACCCTACAGGCCAAGCATCAAACTGCAACTGGTCTTGATGCTTGGCTTGTGAAAATCCAGAAGGTGTTTCTCTCCTTCTGTCCATATGATGAAAATGTCATCAATGTATCGTAGATATTTGTGTGGTTTGTGTGGTTTGTGAGGGTGAGTGTTCAGGAACCTCTGTTTTAGATCTGCCATGAACACCTTCTGGATTTTCACAAAGCATTCAATACGTTCCACCCATCGATCAAACTAAAGATGGAGTTTTCCCAAGCACAGTGTGAGCTCCCTAGACTGCTGCCAATGGCACGCTGCACTCATCTGTATACAGGAAACCCACAGACAGACCCAGCTACCTCCACAACGCCAGCTTTCATCCCAACCACACCAAAGAAGGCATCTATAGCCAGGCCATCAGGTACCACCGAATCTGCTTAGACACTGGGGACAGGGATGAACACCTGAGCAAACTATCTGCATCATTCCAACGGAAAGGCTACAAGAAAAGGACAATCTCTAAAAAAATCTAATCGGCCCTGAAAACACCGCGCGAACAGCTGTTGCGCTACAAAGAAAAGAGAAACACCACACAGATACCTCTAGTTGTTTCCTACAACCCAACTCTAGAGGGAATTTGCAAAATCATCAAAGATCTGCAGCCACTGGTCACAGAGGATCCTGCACTTAAAGAAATATTCTCACAGCCCCCCTTACTGGCATTCAAGCAACCCCCAAACCTGAGGCAAAAACTGGTCCACAGCAAACTCACTCAGGAACAGAACGACACACCGAATGGGACCAAACGCTGCAACAAACCCTGCTGCAAACTGTGCCAACAAATGTGACAGCAGCACTGCACAGCACAACAACGCCACACGCAACATCAAGGGCTCATACCTTTGTACATCCGCCAAAGTGGTGTACATGATCCAGTGCACGGCTTGTGATAAGGGCTGCTATATTGGCGAAACCAGCCTTAAACTCAACCTCAGGATGAACCAGCACAGACACTCCATCATGAACCACCAGGAAAATACATATTGTACCCCGATTGGACATCACTTCAATCTAACAGGCCACTCCATCCAAAACCTCAGAATTAAAATCCTCAAAGGACATTTTAAAGACCATTGTGAAATCAAAACATATGAAATGAAAATGATCAAATTTTTACACCATAAATGCCGAACTCAATGTCGATTCGGGGTTCTTAACCCATTATCATAACAACGTCACATAATATTCATAATTCTGGGTGGGGTTTTTTTTTTCTCTTTTCTTATTTTTTTTTTTTTTTTTTTATTCTGTGTCTTCTTCATACTCCTGTTGTTTTTTTTGTGTGTGCTTTCACCTTCCCTTTGAAGTGATCTTATCACTGTTGTATCATGTGCCTGAGACACCGTAATGTTTTTTTTTTTTTTCTTTTTTCTTTCCCCACTCTAACCATGCCATTTGGCAATTCACAACCTCTACACCCCCAACCGTGTCCCAATGTTTAATTCTATCATTCTGCTCAGCATAGCTTCAATGTACCTGACGAAGAGAGGATCACTCTCGAAAGCTTGTACTTCAAATGTAACATTAGTCCAATAAAAAAGGTATCACTACAGACTGCTATACTCGTGCTTTTGGCATCTGGACTAACACGGCCTACCTAATATAAATAAATATATATACATGTATATATACTTATTTTTTTGTGTCCTCACATTTTGACACTTTGTCCTAAAACCCCAGGTATTTTAAAATTTCTAGAAATGCCCCTGGTTTAGCCTATTATTTTTCTATACTTTATAAAATAAAGTAGTAGACATAGGGTGAGAATCTGCAAATGGCATAATGTTACATTGAAAAAGGGTATATACTGCAAGAGGTCTAGTTGATTCCATTTATCCATAATAATTAATTTTCTTTTCTCTAATCTCAGTTCGCCCAAAGGTGAAGGTTTCGGATCAAACCGTAAACGGAGTCGCAAAGCTTCACTGCCAGGTGTATGGATTTTACCCCCGGGATGTGGATGTGAAGTGGCAAAAGAACGGGATAGATGTGCCGTCATATGAAGCAAAACACATCCTCCCCAACAGTGACGGCACTTACCAGATCAGAGTCACCGTGGAAGTACTGGTAGAGGATCGAGAAGGTCACTCCTGCCACGTGGATCACGCCAGTTTACGTCATACACTTATTGTGAATTTGGGTAGGTGTAATAATAACTGGGGGATAACATAATACATATGGTGTGCTGGATGTGACATCTGGAATTTTAGTAACTGAAGTAGCAACAATTACTCATTTTTTGTATACAATAAATATTAAGATAAAAAATATGCTTTAAAATATGGAGATACTACGGACTACATTACGATTATCGTGCTAAAACGGGGATGCAAAGGAGAAGACCTGCAGGCGCAGGTTTTTGTCCTTTGCGTCCTCGTTTTAGCGCGATATTACAATGCAGGCGCTTAAAGCTGCCTGCATTGTTATCGGGCGCTAAGCCCCGGGATGTGCACGGCAGCGATAAGCGCCGCCTCACGCATCCTCTCCATAGGACTCCATTGAGGCAGACCCTTGCGGTCACATGACGTGCCGAATCTCGCCATGCGTAATCCGGCAGGTCGGCATAGTGATTCGCAGGGGGAGACTGGGGACTCCCCCCCCCCCCCAGTCTCTCCCTGCTCCTGCTGGATGGAGGAGGCGGTTGGAGCCATGGTCCTCGCTGTGGGATAGAAGGTGAGGGTCTGTTTCATTTTGGGGGGTTTTTGGCTGGTGCTGATGGATTCTGCACCAGGGGAATCCGTTAACACCAAGTCCTGGCTGTGGTTAACTTTCTGTTAACCGCAGCCGGACGTTAATCAGCACTGGGACTTTGTAATACTAACGCTGATTAACACTTTGTGGTCCCCATGTTAAGTATAGGGAGCGCAAAGTACAGTAACCTTGCGCTGAAAAGCATAAGATACCAAACGGTAACAGGTTACTTAACCCGTTAGCGTTTGGATTGTATTATGGTGAACACGCGTTAGGGCCACCAGGGCTAACGATAACGCTCACGCTGGTGAGCTCCTGATGAAGCCGCACCTCTCAAGCGGGAAACGTATGTTGAGCGTATCGTTGTGGGTATTAACCCTTTTTAGCTGTCACTGTCACCGCCTCCTAGTTTGAACCAGCTCTATGTGTACCAATCAGTGGCGTAGCGTGGGTTGTCAGCGCCCGGGGCCAGCCAAGAATTGTGCGCCCCCCCCCACCTGTGGACACGTTATCGATATTGCCCCAGCTCTCACATGGATTTGCCCCAGCTCACACATGGATTTGCCCCAGCTCACACATGGATTTGCCCAGCTCATGGATTTGCCCAGCTCATGGATTTGCCCCAGCTCATGGATTTGCCCAGCTCATGGATTTGCCCCAGCTCATGGATTTGCCCCCAGCTCACACATGGATTTGCCCCCAGCTCACACATGGATTTGCCCCCAGCTCACACATGGATTTGCCCCCAGCTCATGGATTTGCCCCAGCTCATGGATTTGCCCCAGCTCATGGATTTGCCCAGCTCATGGATTTGCCCAGCTCATGGATTTGCCCCCAGCTCATGGATTTGCCCCCAGGTCATGGATTTGCCCAGCTCATGGATTTGCCCCCAGGTCATGGATTTGCCCAGCTCATGGATTTGCCCCAGCTCACACATGGATTTGCCCCAGCTCATGGATTTGCCCCCAGTTCATGGATTTGCCCCCAGCTCATGGATTTGCCCCCAGCTCATGGATTTGCCCAGGTCATGGATTTGCCCCAGGTCATGGATTTGCCCCCAGGTCATGGATTTGCCCCCAGTTCATGGATTTGCCCCCAGCTCATGGATTTGCCCCAGCTCACACATGGATTTGCCCCCAGGTCATGGATTTGCCCCCAGCTCATGGATTTGCCCCAGCTCACACATGGATTTGCCCAGCTCATGGATTTGCCCAGCTCATGGATTTGCCCCAGCTTGCACATGGATTTGCCCAGCTCATGGATTTGCCCAGCTCATGGATTTGCCCAGCTCATGGATTTGCCCCAGCTTGCACATGGATTTGCCCAGCTCTCACCTGGATATTGCTCCAGCTCTGGCAGGGGTTGAGGGGACCCAGATGCCGGGCAGCGCGGGAGTGCCTGCCCGGTCCTGAAGAGTCCGTCCTGTTGAAGGGGATGCGGCTGCGTGGCGTGCGTGCGCAGGTCACGCGGTCCGGCCAGTCAGGTGGTACAGAGACTCTAGTACCACCTGATTAGCCGGACCACGTGACCGGCTGCGCCTGCACGCAGCCGCTTCCCTTTAACAGGACGGACTCTTCAGGACCGGGCAGGCACTCCGCGCTGCCCGGCATCTGGGTCCCCTCAACCCCCGGGCCAGTTTTAGGGGCGCAAATGCGCCCCTAACAAAACTGCGCCTGGGGCCACGGCCCCCCCAGCCCCCCCCACGCTACGCCACTGGTACCAATACTATGCTTTTGCTGAGCTGTTGAAACAATACTATAAACCTTGGTTTGTCCCTCTCTTGTACTCTGACTTCCTCTTTTCTATAGGGACATATCAGGGACAGGTTAGAAATCAATTCAGAATAGGGTTCAATATAGGGAACATATTACAATATATTGTTTTGGTCACTCCTTTTTCCCTTTATTCCTATTTATGTTGCTGCACCCTATTTAATCTGTCTCTGTACCCTGCGGTATGAGGAGCTATTGAGCTTATCTTTTTGTTCATTTAGAACTATTACCGCATAAGTGTTACATTGTCCTTCTGTGAGGTGTCAGATTTCTTGTTATACCCACTGGGGCTTCTTTTTGTCCTATTTAAGGCAAATTAGCCACCTCTAGTGAAAGCATTGAGTTTCTCGGATTCAATTCAATGGCGAATATGCAATTTCATATATTATGGGATAAATGAATGCAAGGTTACTATTGATGCCCATCTTGAGATATTGATAGCCCAGCAACCTTTCAGGGCTGAGTTTACTCTCTCTGGTGGTGATTTCTATTACATATCGGTCTATATACATTTTGTGTTCTCGTCTGTGTATTTGAATAAATATGTTCGATTATGAATAAAATAATTCTGTTTTTATACTCCATGTCTCTCTAAAGGTTTGGGGATTTTCCTCATTACTTTATTCTGTACTTCTCTATTTAACACTGAGGTTCAATCCTCTTCAAGTCTGGAGATTCTCTCCAACTTTTTCTCACTCTGGTAGGGGTTAGCAATCATTCTAGTTAAGTTAATCACCTGGTGTGAGCTAAAACGCCATCGCTAAAGGAAAAATTTAGCGTGAGCCACTAAAACTTAGTGCCCGACAACCTACTAGCAGATCACCTTGTCCACGGGAGTCCATAATACATGTTTCAGGGCAAGACTTATCCATGTGTCCCTTTAAACATGGTCCGCACAGTCACCCTAATAATAATACGCTTACATACTATGAATAACCCCCAGGATAAAATTTTTAAAATTAGGCAATATATTAGAATTATGATATATATGGATAAAGGATACATATATATCATAATAGAGCCTACTGCAACAGCAGCGACATTGCTGACCAGATCCATTACTATGGTGTACGGGGCCAAGAGAACACCTGTGCTGCATTCCTTTCAATGGACTGTTAAATGCCTGTTCATTTTGGGCGAGGATGTGTTTTTTCTTTTTTTTTGGAGTTAGCACCAGGGTTGAGCAGTAGGTAAAATTTTGCGATTAGCTTCCCTCAAAATATTAGCGCTGGCACCAAGTGATCTGTTAGATGCAAAAGCGCTAGAGATCTCTAGCTCTCCCCGTGTTAAGTATAAGAAGTAGAAAGTATAGTAAACTCGCGCTACAAATTGCTAATAGCAACGCACTAAGTGATTTCTCCCGTTTGTAGCGGGAGTCAATCTGTTGCTCAAGCACTAGACTGAATTTACCTGGCGCTAACGCAAAAAAGATGCCAGCGCTAGGATTAGCTCACACCAAGTAATAGTGCCCTAAATAAGTATATATAAATAAGATTCCAAAACCCCAGAGTAATGAATGATGCAATGATACCTTTTTATTGCACTAACCTGATACATAAATTCACTATTTTATTTGGGGCAATTACAGTGACCATTCGATAAATAGGGTATTTGCAATTATTTCAGTGAAATGAATTCCCCGAAATGTGACAAAAAGCAAAGGATCTAAAGAATAGACCCTTTAGATTCTAACTTCCATAAACCCAGGGAAATGCAATAAAAATAATAAACAGTGAAAACGAGCGAAATCTCAATGTATCCTTCCTGGTAAAATACTTTGTAAATAAATAAATGTAGCTAACCCCAGAGTGGCATTAACCCCTAAAATGTCATATCAAGGAAAAAAATAAAATGTATACTCTGAGGGATGAAGCCTTCGCATTAACCCTTAATACACAACTAAACCAAGGCAAAAACTAAAGTACTATGCAATGTAATTGTCACATCTTCGGCCCCCCCGCAGCGCCTGGGGGGCCTTGGCGCCCAGCGGCATTGCTGGCTTGCCGGGTGCCAGGAGCTCGAGCTGGCAGATCGGCGTCCCAGGGGGCAGGGCTTGGCGTGGTGACACGGAGCCGCTGGCCTTAAATGCAGGGCATGAGATTCAGCTCGTCGCCCTGACGTGGAGTCATTCCCGCATCGCCAGCTGATCTCGTTACGGTCTCAGTGTATTATGCTAAATTGCCGATTCTGCTCGTATGAGGACCCTGCTTGTGTTTTGATCCAGTCTGCCTGTTGACTATTCTTACGCTCTTGCCCTTATTTGTTTGTATGTTGTACTCTGCATATACCAAGTGTATGTTCCGATCATATCGCATGGTCTCCGATTGTGGGTCTGCCTTGCAGCTTGCTGAATATATCAACCCCTCATGTCAACTGTTTGGTACTACGTATATGTACACATCATTTTGTATTATCATGCATTGCGGGCCTGCCCTGCAGCTTGCTGAATTCCTTGTATGTGCATTATACATTGCTGAGAACAACTGTATGGGAGTCCTCCCTGTTGCCAATCCGGTTTGTATGACTACCCTCTCTGATGCCAACTTGGAACGTGCTATTGACTACGCTTTTTCTGTACCAAGCTATGTGTCTTTCTTACTATATTATCTCTACCTGTGTATAGTTAATTTGCCTTCACTCAGCAGACACTTGGTCACAAAATCACTTGCTGCTGAGTGGTATCTAGTATTATACATCACCTCCCTGGCTGGGAGTGCTGGTGTGGCAGTTGTAACTGCTATCAAGTCAAGTATCAGGTTAATATCCATCCATAAGGATCCAAACCACACTGATCTTAGGTGAGCACCATCGCGAACGTGACAGTAATATATAGTCTGAACGTTCACCCCTTCACTGCTGAACCATTTCAACCATGTGCAAACATTTACGTGCACCTTTTATTAAATTTTGTATGACTTTAAGTCACACCGAATATGGTCATGTTGGATATCATTGGAAAGGCTAGAATCTGCCCTTTCCAATAACACATAGATCTTCCATATATGTATATTTCTGGTGGGGGGCACATGGGGGGGCAAGGAATGACCTAGGAATAACCCCCTTGACCCCTGTGGAGATGCCTATGCTCATATCCTGGTTTCTATCCCCTTTGTTTCTCTCTCACAGAGCTTCTTCACTCATATCCCCTTTGTTTCTCTCTCAGAGCTTCCTCTGTCTCATATCCCCTTTGTTTCTCTCTCAGAGCTTCTTCTGTCTCATATCCCCTTTGTTTCTCTCTCAGAGCTTCTTCTGTCTCATATCCCCTTTGTTTCTCTCAGAGATTCTTCTGTCTCATATCCCCTTTGTTTCTCTCAGAGCTTCCTCTGTCTCATATCCCCTTTGTTTCTCAGAGCTTCCTCTGTCTCATATCCCCTTTGTTTCTCTCAGAGCTTCCTCTGTCTCATATCCCCTTTGTTTCTCTCTCAGAGCTTCTTCTGTCTCATATCCCCTTTGTTTCTCTCAGAGCTTCTTCTGTCTCATATCCCCTTTGTTTCTCTCAGAGCTTCTTCTGTCTCATATCCCCTTTGTTTCTCTCAGAGCTTCCTCTGTCTCATATCCCCTTTGTTTCTCAGAGCTTCCTCTGTCTCATATCCCCTTTGTTTCTCTCAGAGCTTCCTCTGTCTCATATCCCCTTTGTTTCTCTCAGAGCTTCCTCTGTCTCATATCCTTTGTTTCTCTCAAAGCTTCCTCTGTCTCATATCCCCTTTGTTTCTCTCAAAGCTTCCTCTGTCTCATATCCCCTTTGTTTCTCTCAGAGCTTCCTCTGTCTCATATCCCCTTTGTTTCTCTCAGAGCTTCCTCTGTCTCATATCCCCTTTGTTTCTCTCAGAGCTTCCTCTGTCTCATATCCCCTTTGTTTCTCTCAGAGCTTCCTCTGTCTCATATCCCCTTTGTTTCTCTCAGAGCTTCCTGTCTCATATCCCCTTTGGTTCTCTCACAGCTTCCTCTGTCTCATATCTCCTTTGTTTTTCTCATTCAGAGCCAAAGTCAGGCAGTAACACTGTGGGGATCGTAATTGGAGTTCTTGTTGTAGTGATAGCTGTTGCTGCTGTAGGATTTATTGTATGGAGGAAAAGATCAGGTAAGAGACAGACTCTTGGCTTTTTTTATGCTTTAAATATTGCATGTTATATGGCTCTGCAGATATAAAGCAGAAAAACCCCTGCCAAAAAGAGAGAAAGCCTAAAGTCAGCAATCTTGGTCCTCCAGATGTTTTGCAACATCGCCTTTGATGCTCAGCTTTTCTTTAGGTTGGTTGAGCCTCATGGGAGATGTAGTTCCAAAACATCTGGAGAGTCAAGGCTGATGATCCCTGCCTTAAACCTCCCCAGTTAATGCATTTTAGGCTCCCTATGCTTGTGCTTTTTTTTACATTAGACACTTAACATCAATGTGCAAGTGAACATATTCTGCAAAGTTTCAAGCAAAGCATTTCTGCTTTCTCATTTCAGGAAAAAAAATTAATTGTGCTCCATTTAACAGTAAGTAGCACATTTGTTCTGCTGTATATATTAAATATATGTGTGTGAATGTGACATAGAAACATAGAAACATAGAAAAATGTCGGCAGATAAGAACCTTTCGGCCCATCTAGTCTGCCCAATTACATGGATACTTTACCTGGATTTATCTTTTGTTTAGGATAGCCTTATGCCTATCCCATGCCTGCTTAAATTCAATCACTGTTTTGGCCTCTACCACTTCTACTGGAAGACTGTTCCATGTATCCACCACCCTCTCAGTAAAATAATGCTTCCTGATGTTACTTTTAAACCTTTGCCCCTCTAATCTAAGACTATGTCCTCTTGTTTTGCTACTTTGTTTCCTTTTAAATATACTCCCTTCCTCTACCTTATGGATTCCCTTTACGTATTTAAATGTTTCTATCATATCTCCTCTGTCTCGTCTTTTTTCCAAGCTGTACATGTTAAGATCATTAAGCCTTTCCTGGTAACTGACGCCTGAGCTTTGCCTGTTTGATGTGTGTTCTGTGTATTAACCACGTAATTGCTGAGCAGTTTAACACTTTAGTCATTTTTATCTGAGGTACACACAGAAAATATACCTTGTTCTTTCTGTAGACCCTCCTCTTTTAGAAAGAAACTTTAATTTGCTATAAAAAGGGCTAGTTTATTTGTTAAACTGGCCTTGAACTGAATCTCAGGATGAACCCGCACAGGGATGGAGTGACGCTCCATCAAGAACCATCAGCAAAATAAATATTATACCCCGGTGGGCCATCACTTCAATCTAACAGGCCACTCCATCCAAAACCTCAATTAAAATCCTCAAAGGACGTTTTAAAGACCCTCGTGAACGCAAGACATATGAAATAAAAATGATCACATATTTTAACACCATAAAGGAGGGACTCAATGTAGACTCATTGATGTAATGTCACGTAACATTCAGCATTCTGGCTTGTGTTTTGTTTTTTTTCTTTCCTGTTTTTTTCAAGTTTTGTTACTGACACCTTCCACCTTATGCACAATCAGATATACATCATGATCTTTTCGCTGTTGTTTTATGGGCCTAAGATATCTCATTCATTTGTTTGTTTGCCCTTTTTGACCATACTATTTGCAACACCCGTCCCAACCCCCCACCCTTGAGCCCTTTAATGTTCAATTCTATAATTTTGCTCAATTAAGCTCCCAGACCTGAGGAAGAGAGGTTATACTCTCAAAAGCTTGTCTTTTAAATGTAATGTTAGTCCAATAAAACAAGGTATCACTGCGTACTGCTATACTGTTTTTTGCAATTATTTGCTGAAATAGGGAAAAATGTCACCATATTATAGATAAAAAAGGGACCATTTTATGTCATTTTGATAGCATGTATCCTAAACGAATGAATAGATGGGGCACTAATATAACCTAGGTTGTTGGTAAAAGTCAGACGCCAATGGAATAATCGGGTGGCAGCTGTTAACCATTAGTGTCTATCCTTTAATGTCCATATTCCTATAGCAAGACACATGTCATTACGCTATAGTCATCTAGAGACGCTAAAATATCTTAGTGAGATATTATGCAGTGTGTGGAGCAGTGAAAATAACGTCCGGTACTACTGAAAGTGGCTGACCGAAGCTAACGTTCATTAACCCTCTCTGTGTGTGTATTTCAGCCCTGGTGTAAACGTAACCAGAGCCATAACAGCTCCATAGACTTCACCTGCTCAGGGACGTTACACCAGGGTTCCATGTCGTTACGAGCATCACACCAGTTTTTAGTAGGGATGTGCGTTTCGGGTTTCGGAATTTCGGAATTTTCACGAAATTTCCCGATTCGTGTTTTCGGATGCGGCCGAATTTCCGAAAATTTTTAGATCCGAAAATGTCAGATCCGAAATGTTTTCCGAGCCGAAACGAAATATTTTCGTATTTTTCGAATGGACTTGAAATGTGTCAAACGAGGAGAACAGATGTTCCGAAAAACGAAAATTTTCCGAAAAACGAAAATTTTTCCGAAAATTTTTCCGAAAACCGAAAATTTTCTAAAAACTAAAATTTTCTGAAAAACGAAAATTTTCCGAAAAAAACAAAAGTCGATACAAAAAACGAGCAAAATGACACGAAAAATACGAAAAATGGTCGATATTCCGAAAAATGTGCAATTCCGAAAAACGCAAATTTCCGAAATCACGAAAAGTCGATACAAAAAACGAGCACAGTGACACGAAAATACGAAAAAAGGTCGAAATTCCGAAAAAAAAATGTACCCGAAAAACGGGCCGAACCGAATCGAATCGAAACCGAAATCGGTCGAAATGAGCCGAATCGAAAAGTTTAAAAATCCGAAAAATCGAACCGAAAAAAAAATCGGTGCACAAGCCTAGTTTTTAGGAGGGGTTACATTTCCTGGTTTGTACCGAAACGTTAGGTTTATTCATCACCTTGTAATAGGTAGATATTCTTGCATTTCTTAACCCTTTCCCGCCACAGGACGTTCTGGCGGCGGGAGGGCTTTGAAGACGCAGAGTGTACAGGTACGCCCCGTTGTTTTTAATTGGTCACCTTGGCCCCTCTCCGCAGCCTTTGCGTGCTGACGTGCGGCATGCATCATCGGCTGCAGGGGTACGGCCTGAATTTGTCGGCTGCAATCTGCGCCTCGCGACGGCACCCGTCGACGAGGCGTACCTGTACGCCTCACCGGCATTGTGACACCCGACGGGTGACACCCGTCCATCGTTAAGGGGTTAATGACTTGTGCATCCCTTGTTAAGTATAGGAGCTGCCAAGTACAGTAAGTGAACGCAAACTACGAGGTGCTAAGATCGCAAAAACTAACGGGAGACAATTGTGGTTCTTATTCTTAATTGGTTCTTAATTGGCTGAAACGCGTTAAAAAACAGTCCACACACTGATTTCTGCACGCAACGTTAATGTGCGCGTTTTTTGCACGTCTTTTTAACGCGCTTTTTTTTGACAGATGAAAAAATGCGTGCGGATTGTAATACCACCGTTAATGTTTGCGCGTTAACGTTTATCGCTTCGCGCAAAAATTCACGCGTTGCGCGTCCTTTTTTGCGCGAAGATTGTAATAGGCCCCCTGAATGGGTTAATGCAGGGTTAATATCTTTGAATGTATGTTCTACTAAGCTGTTGGTGTTGTCTTATCGTGTTCATTGGTGTGCGCTTTTCCAGTTTGTTATATATTTTTATATATATATGTTTAGGTTCCAGACTGACAGGGTTATTCAGAGAGAGGTGAAACTCAGGAGAATGACTGGATAAGTGAAAATTCTACGTCAAAATAGTCAAACCAGAAAAAATCTCCCATTTATCTCACTTTCCAAATCGGCTGTTTGGTCTAGATTGTTCATTCTGCTGGCAATTCTCCTGCTTTTCACCCTCTCTGAATAGACCTGTGAGTGTCAATTCGTCTTCATAGAAAAAAATTGTGTGCCATGGCCATTTTTATTTAGAAAAACTACTATTTGATGATTTCCACTTTTATCCATCTAGCCATTTACAAAGCAATAGAGCCAAAATGAAATATCAATTATAAAAACATTCTGTATGTTTTAAAAATACAAAAGAATCCTATTTCCCAGAGGAGTGCCACTTTGACACTTTGTGGAGCTTATATTCTTTTCCGAACTAACTAGGAGGAGAACATATTGATGGAAAAAAAAAATAAACACCAATCATCATTAGGGATGAGCCGAGCGCCCCTGTGTTCGGTTCGACTTCGAACTCGAACACTTTCAAAACTTTGAGTTCGAACTTGAACACCATCCGAACTCAATGTAAGTCAATGGGACTCGAACGTTCGATTTTTAGAGTGCCCTCCAAGAGGGCATATATGCTAGATATTTGCCATAAAAGGTGTATGGGGGTCCGGGTAGTGCCCTGGGGGACTGGAAACGAGCACAAAAAGTTTTTAATTTATTTTTTTAAAGGAACAGTGAGTTTTCCATGAAATAAAGGTTAAGAATAAAAACGAAAAATTCTTTCAAATATCGTGCCTAGGAGGTCCCCATAACCTGCCCGTGAAGTGGCGGATTTGTAGGATGTATAGAAACATTTAAAAACAAAAAAATTACATTTCAAATGACTGTAAATGGTTTTCCTTTAACCCCTTAACGCCGCAGGACGTACATTTACGCCCTGCATTAGGCGGGCTTTGACGCCGCAGTACGTAAATGTACGTCCTCGGCGTTTACAGCCCCCCTCGCTTAATACTCACCTCCTCCGGTCGCTCCCACGCTGCTCTGACTCCCGCGGAGTCAGATCAGTGTGATCCCTCCTCCGGCGCTGTGACGTCATCGCGCCGGTGGCACGATGACGTCAGTTTCAGGCGTCCCCCCCCGCCGGAGCAGGGGAAGCGCCTGGAGGGGAGGGGAGGGATCCTTCGGATCCCTCTATCTCCCGATCGCCTGGTCCCCAGCGGCTGTGGCCAGCATCGCTGGAAGGGTCACAGCCTGACCTTTCCAGCGATGTATGGGGGGTTAACCCCTTAGTTGCCAGGTCGCGACTGGGCACTAATTTGTGCCCGATCGCGGCCTATTTCCGGTGGGGGCCGCCATCTTGGATGGCAGCCCCCACCTCTGGGTCACCCCCCGGTCAACTGACTCATCGCGCCATACGTGACTTAAAAATGGTCAAAATGAGCTCAGCAAACTTCTACTTCCGAAACAGTGCCGAAGTTGTAAAATTACTCCCGTCCTTAAGGGGTTAATCTATTCATAAACAACTGCTTGGGGCGGCAGCCTGTATGAAAAGAGACGTTTTAGTACACGCAGAACAAGTTTAGTGATTTTTTTTGGGCTAAATTATGGTGAAACTTATGCAGGCTTTGGATGAAAGTAACAATAGGTGCTTTAAAATTGTGCCTTTAGTGTCAGCAACAGTGCCGTCACACCGTAACCCCTCTGTGGTATTGTGGAAGAGTGCAGGGTTGGAGGTTTTGGTAATGCAGAAGAGATCCCCGATCTATTCAGTTACATCAGCAGCTGTAACAAAACCGGGTCATCAATGTTTAGGCACTTGTACTGCGCTACTGTATATGGTGAGAATCGGCGCACACCAGCAGCAGCAGGAAGCAAACAGAACAGGCAGGGAATACACAGAGAATAGTCAAATGGCAGACAAAGTCGGCAACAGATCGGGTCCTTAGAACAAGCAGGGTCAGTAACAAGTATACAAACTGATTCGGTAAGCTAGCAATGCGGGAATAAAGGCTGAAACACACTGAGCGTGTAGCGACGCACAGCGTAGCGAAGCGAAGAGAAGCAAACATTTTTCAGGCTTGACTTCATTCCGCTCCGCCTCGCAGCGTTTCTACACTGCATTACGTTTGCTTCTCACCGCATTGGACAGGAATCCACTAACTAAATTAAAATGTACACACAAAACCGTTTTATTTTCACAAAGCACATGTTATATAGGCAAAAAAAGTTTCTATTGAATAAAATACATCAAAAATTACTGTTAATTTAATAGGAATAGTATAAAAATATATAAAAAAAAGGTAACCCCATATCATATATATTATAGAGACACGGAGCGCTGTGTATAGAGTAGGGATGCATTGATACCACACACAGACATATACGTATATATCAACACGCAGACCTATATATACGTATATATATCAACACGCAGATATATATATATATATACACCCACCCACAGACCTCAGACCATATATACACATACGCACATGGGGGGGTGGCATGAGGACAATCTCAACTAAATGCGCCCCCCCATTTGGCTGATCCCTCCAGAAGAAATGTTGAACCCGACAGAGCAGAGAATATATATATTATTCTCTGCTCTATCGGGTTCAACATTTCTTCTGGAGGGATCAGCCAGATTGGGGGGGGCAATTAGTTGCCAAAATGTGTGCGTAATACAAGTCTGGATATATATATGTATAAGAATATAGATATATATCTTATCTATATATATATACAGTATATATCATACCTGCCCTTACCTTCCCCTATAAATTTGCTAAAAATATACACACAAAAAAAACAAACAACTGCCTGAGACCCCGCGCAGCCCACATGCCACTCCCTATACCTGGCTGAATGTATCTAATATATATAATTAAATACATTCAGCCAGGTAGAGAAAGAAAAAAAAAAAGTTTTATTTAATGTTCAAGCATTTTTTATACTCTTTTCAAATTATTTTTTTTTAGAACTTTTGGCGAACGTCCCAAAAAAGTTCGAAGTCTGCCAACTTTCGAACAGCCGATGTTCGATTCGAACTCCGAACAGATCCGAACCGAACGCTCATCCCTAATCATCATAGGAAGAAATACACAAAATACTATCTCTTTTTACACTCAGTTAGCTCAGCCGTAATTTGACATCTGCAATTATTGTATTCTATAACAAATCTGAACTCTTTACACAAACCTACTTTTTGTCACCTGACTTGTATTTAGTAATTTCGTTGTCTGTTTTCATGATTTTTCTTTTGTATTTTTAAGAATGTCGATTACGAATGCTGGCATGCAACGATCCTGACAGCACAGGTTTACAGTGCTTACGTGGGTGAGTAAATATTTTAAATTGGAATTTTAAAAGACATGTTGAATTATTTTAGTTTGAGTGTATAGCTTGGGAAGAATATAAAGATTTAAAATAGTTGCCTTCAAGATATTGAATGGAAGAGCCCTATAGGCTGATATTCCCCCTAACGCTATGGGTGGATAACCCTCTATTTTAATAGCCCCAGTTTATGAATGATCCGTCATCCCATAACTGTGCGATTGTTAGTCTGGGGGTGTGTTTTTTTTACCTGTACGAGTACTCTTATAATATCCTGCCATTCCAGTGCTCGGTCAACTGCAATTAACACAAGGGCACAGATAAGATTTTCTGCATATATGTAACATAATGACTTTATTTCCTACATATTTATTTTTCTGTTAATCTGTATATTTGGTCCTGTGTTAATATCTTGCATTTTAATATTTTGTATTTCTGTAACCACTCAATGTTCTTGAACCCAGGACATACTTGAAAACGAGAGAAATCTCAATGTATCCTTCCTGGTAAAATCCTTTATAAATAAATAAATATATACATACAGAAAAAATGGCGTCGCGCCCGTACTCACCAGAGGCGCTGCAACAGCCAGGAGTAATAGCCCAGTTCATGTATAAAACATAACAAGAGAAAAAAGGTGTCATCTGCGATCGTTTCTATATATTTCCATGTACAACAAAACACTATCAGGAGGTTTTAGTTTGTTTCAATGGCCATTGCAACGTAAGCTCACTCGCCCCATCAAGGCACCTCTTTTTAGAGCGAGTACCTAACCAATGTACCAAAAGCCGCTCTACTGAGCAGCTCCATGCCCCTCCTGCTGCTTATCAGCTAAGGATAGGCAGAAAGATGGTGGGTTTTATTTATACACGCACCAAACACTTCCCATTTGGGGTTGAAAACAAAAACATGGAAAGAGGAACAGCAGTAAAACGACTAACTGGTGTTACAAGCATGATATACATAAATACAGAAAAAATGGCGTTGCGCTGTTGCAGCCCCTCTGGTGAATACGGGCGCGACACCATTTTTTCTGTATGTATGTATATTATGCTTGTAACACCAGTTAGTCGTTTTGCTGCTGTTCCTTTTTCCATGTTTTGTTTTCAACCCCAAATGGGAAGTGTTTGGTGCATTGTATAAATAAAACCCACCATCTTTTTCTGCCTCTCCTTAGCTGATAAGCAGCAGGAGGGGCTTGGAGCTGCTCAGTAGAGCGGCTTTTGGTACATTGGTTAGGTACTCACTCTACAAAGAGGTGCCTTGATGGGGCGAGCGAGCTTACGTTGCAATGGCCATTGAAACAAACTAAAACCTCCTGATAATGTTTTGTTGTACATGGAAATACATAGAAACGAGTGCAGATTACATCTTTTTTTCTCTTGTTATAAATAAATATATGGTGGTCTTGTCCGATGATACAGCCTGTCTGGCAAAAAGCTCTCCTTAATCTGAATACTCTTTTGGGAGTTACCATTACACCCAATGCCGCCCTACTGCATATCAATCTTCTTAATGTTTCCAGATGAGCAAATTTATAATTCATTATCTAACGGCCGTAAAACTAGCAATTGTTAGAAATTGGAAATCGGTGAACAATCCTAATTTTTATCATATAAAAACACAATTATTATTTAAATGTAAATGGAGAGAGATATTAGTGCGCAATATGTTTCCAATCACAGAAATATAGCGTACTGGAAAGAGTGGATCAATATATTGGAAGACAAAGCTTTAATATCTTTTTAATTCCAAGGCTGGATAATATTCGGAATATCCCAATGTATTGGTCATTAGGTTTTGTGTGTGTATATGCCGGTGTACTTGTGGGAATATGGGTGCAGGTGTTTGTTTATATGCTAATATATATGTACATGAATGTTTTTTTGTTTATTTTTTTGGCAACAGAAGATTGTAAATATCTTGAGGCGAATATGGATAGTTTGGATTGACAGTAGGGATGGGTGAAACAAATGGTGGGTGAGAGAAACGTGGGGAGCATGGAGCGGAGGCTGATAAGGAAGTAGAATGAAGTTAGGGAGAAATTGGGAAAAAATCAAATTGCTTAAGTCTGGGAATATTAGGAAGAGATGTTGGTTTTACGTACCATTGTTAGAGCATTAGGTGTGTTTATGTGTTACGTTTTATGCAATTGAAGTTGAAGAAACTGGTAGAATTTGAGGAAATTATGTAATATTGTATAATTTGCGTTTTGCCTCATTGTGTATGTAATATGTTTATGCGTATTACTTAGAAAATTTCTAATAGATAATAAAGCATAAAAAAAAGCTCCTGGTGTGTCTGTGAATGTGTGTGTGTGTGTGTGTTTTTTTTTTTTAAATCATACAGGTCTATTCAGAGAAAGGTGAAAATCAGGAGAACTGTCAGGAGAAGAGAACGATGTAGACCTAAATAGCTGATTTGGAAAGTGAGATAAATGGGAGAATGTTCTGGTTTGGCTATTTTGACCTATAATTTTCACTTCTCCAGTCATTCTCCTGAGTTTCACCTTTCTTTGAATAGACCTGATAGTATTCTCAGCAGTGACGTGGTGTGTGGAGTGCGTGTGTTTTAAAGTGTCAGTCAAAACTTTACCAATAAGGACCTGTTATAATGCTCAATTTCTTTCTTGAAATCGTGGTTGTTTTGTTTGTATTGTTTTTATTCTGATGATCGTATTTAAGCATTTTTTTGGTGGATTGTACAAAAGTAAGATATTATCAGACACAATAGCTGCGTTAAGCACTTTTACACAAAGAACAATCCAGAATACTAAAAGGGTAATTATTAGGGATACACTGATACCGATACTAGTATCGGTGGCGATACCGTCATTTGCACGAGTACTTTGTACTCCTGCAAATGCCTCGATACCCGAAAGCCAGCGCTGGGCCGACTTGCCTGTATTTGAGGGCTGGGGAAGCTGGCCTGATGCATTAAAAGCATTTGGACAGTGTTTCCCTCCGTCTGGCAGCAACGAGTGGCCGCTGGGCTGTGACGCTGCCTCCAGCCGAGATCTCGCGGGAGTCTCTATATGGGTATGTCTGGTCTGGAGTCTGTATATGGGTATGTCTGGTCTGGAGTCTGTATATGGGTATGTCTGGTCTGGAGTCTGTATATGGGTATGTCTGGTCTGGAGTCTGTATATGGGTATGTCTGGTCTGGGGTCTGTATATGGGTATGTCTGGTCTGGGGTCTGTATATAGGTATGTCTGGTCTGGAGTCTGTATATGGGTATGTCTGGTCTGGAGTCTGTATATGGGTATGTCTGGTCTGGGGTCTGTATATGGGTATGTCTGGTCTGGAGTCTGTATATAGGTATGTCTGGTCTGGAGTCTGTATATGGGTATGTCTGGTCTGGGGTCTGTATATAGGTATGTCTGGTCTGGAGTCTGTATATGGGTATGTCTGGTCTGGAGTCTGAATATGGGTATGTCTGGTCTGGAGTCTCTATATGGGTATGTCTGGTCTGGAGTCTGTATATGGGTATGTCTGGTCTGGAGTCTGTATATAGGTATGTCTGGTCTGTAGTCTGTATATGGGTATGTCTGGTCTGGGGTCTGTATATGGGTATGTCTGGTCTGGAGTCTGAATATGGGTATGTCTGGTCTGGAGTCTCTATATGGGTATGTCTGGTCTGGAGTCTGTATATGGGTATGTCTGGTCTGGAGTCTCTATATGGGTATGTCTGGTCTGGAGTCTGAATATGGGTATGTCTGGTCTGGAGTCTGTATATGGGTATGTCTGGTCTGGAGTCTGAATATGGGTATGTCTGGTCTGGGGTCTGTATATGGGTATGTCTGGTCTGGAGTCTGTATATGGGTATGTCTGGAGTCTGTATATAGGTATGTCTGGTCTGGAGTCTGTATATGGGTATGTCTGGTCTGGAGTCTGTATATGGGTATGTCTGGTCTGGGGTCTGTATATTGGTATGTCTGGTCTGGGGTCTGTATATGGGTATGTCTGGTCTGGGGTCTGTATATTGGTATGTCTGGTCTGGAGTCTGTATATGGGTATGTCTGGTCTGGAGTCTGTATATGGGTATGTCTGGTCTGGGGTCTGTATATGGGTATGTCTGGTCTGGAGTCTGTATATAGGTATGTCTGGTCTGTAGTCTGTATATGGGTATGTCTGGTCTGGGGTCTGTATATGGGTATGTCTGGTCTGGAGTCTGAATATGGGTATGTCTGGTCTGGAGTCTCTATATGGTATGTCTGGTCTGGAGTCTGTATATGGGTATGTCTGGTCTGGAGTCTCTATATGGGTATGTCTGGTCTGGAGTCTGAATATGGGTATGTCTGGTCTGGAGTCTGTATATGGTATGTCTGGTCTGGAGTCTGAATATGGGTATGTCTGGTCTGGGGTCTGTATATGGGTATGTCTGGTCTGGAGTCTGTATATGGGTATGTCTGGAGTCTGTATATAGGTATGTCTGGTCTGGAGTCTGTATATGGGTATGTCTGGTCTGGAGTCTGTATATGGGTATGTCTGGTCTGGGGTCTGTATATTGGTATGTCTGGTCTGGGGTCGGTATATGGTTATGTCTGATCTGGGTCTGTATACATGTATCTGAGGGGGTATGCATATATGAGGTCTGTATACATGTATCTGAGTGGGTATGCATATATGAGGTCTGTATACATGTATCTGAGTGGGTATGCATATATGAGGTCTGTATACATGTATCTGAGGGGGTATGCATATATGAGGTCTGTATACATGTATCTGAGGGGGTATGCATATATGAGGTCTGTATACATGTATCTGAGGGGGTATGCATATATGAGGTCTGTATACATGTATCTGAGGGGGTATGCATATATGAGGTCTGTATACATGTATCTGAGTCATGGGGCATGACAGAGTGTGTATGCATATATGAGGTCTGAGTGGTTATACATATATCTGAGGTGCGGTGTCTATGTGGTCAGGGTGTGCAGGCTGTGCAGTGGGTAAATAGGGTGTCTGGCCATACATTTCAATATTTACATAAACGGGACCGGCTTTAAGCAAAATCCTAAATTATTTATTGGAAAGCGTGACATGACCTTAAATAAAAGTATCGGTGAGTACCTGAAAAAAGTATCTGTACTTGTACTCTGTCCTAAAAAAAGTGGTATCGTGCAACCCTAGTAATTATTTTTATTATCCACTGAATAGGTGGTCTCAAAACCAAGGGTGTTTTAAGACATGCCATGTGATGTCTTGTTTTTCACGTATGTTACACTAAGGAGAAGAAACTGGTAGTGGGGCGGGAAGAATGAGATAAAGAAGAGATGGAGCTTTAACCACTTGGCTGCTATGGACGCGCTCAGCGCATCCAGCCAAGTGGTTCTCCTGTGCTATGGACGCGCTCAGCCGGATTCCGGCGGATTGCTGCGCCCCCCCGGTGCGGGCTGACATCTTGGATGTCAGCCCAGCACTCCGGGACCCCGGCGGAGCAATTAGATGTCATCGCGGCAGCGCGATGACATCTAATTCAGGCGCCCCCCGCATGTGCGGAGGAAGCGCCTGAAAGGGAGGGGGGGAGGTCCTTCGGACCTCTCTCCCTCCCGATCGCCGGGGGGGCAGAGGGTTAATCCAGGCACCAATTGGAAGGGCACAGCCTGCCCTTCCAAACGGTGGCTGTGATTAACCCCTGGGGAGCCGGATCGTGATCCTCTCCTGGAGCTGGCCGACATCTTGGATGTCGGCCAAGCCTCCAGGAACTCCCCCTGAGGACTGGCGTCATCGTGCATAGCACGGTGACGCCAGTCCTGGAGTTAACCCCTAGCTGCCACCAATGGTGGAGATAGGGGGTTCCAATGAACCCCCTATCTCCCGATCCGTGGCAGCTAGGGGTTAATGTTTGATATTGTTGGATCGGACAGAGCATGGCCTTTCCAAAGATACCAAACGTGAGCATGAAAAATGTTTTAAAAAATAAAATTAAATAAAAAAATTAAAATATTTAAAAAAACAAATTCTAAAAAAAAAATACGTTTTTTTGTTTTGTTTTTGTTTTGTTAATGCAGCAATATTGTTCCCATTTCAATTATAATGTGAACAATAATGCTGCACTAACGATTTTTGTATGCGGTGCGTTTGTTAGAAAAAGCAAAATTTTCCCCAAAAAAAATGTAACGAAACCCCATTTCTAATTTTTTTAACAAGGGCACCCCATACAAAATATAACCGCAAACGATCGCATGTTAAAATGTGAAAAAAACACTTTACACATAATAAATTATTGAAAATTCAAATTTTATTGCATTTTTTGTTATAATATACAGACAGGACATGACGTATACATATAATAATGACATATTATGAATCTGCCGAGTCTGACGGAAAGAACGATATATAATATGTCTGGGTCATATACCAAAATATGGCTACAAAACGCGGTTAAACATGATGAGCGAAACCGGTAAAAATTAGCTCAGCACAGAGGTGTGAAAAGCCTCAGAAACGAAAGGGTTAAAGTTTCTCTTGGATTCTAGAAAACCTGAGTTAACTATATAAGTGATTGAACAAGCAAATCTAAAAAGTGCTGAAGCTCAGCATATTTGATTATTTAGGACTAAGTTTATGATAAAGTCTCGGCAGCATCTAACACACATGTTGTGATCAATGACATGTTGGGCCCTATTCCATTGTTGGTGTTAAATGGCAGACTCTAATGGAAAACCAGAAGCTTCTGCCGCTTTACACTAGCGCCTGACATTTAACACCCGTCTTATGAAGGAGACACTTACTCAGCAGCTTCAGATGTAATACTGCTGAGGTGTTAAATAGGGATGAGCCGAACACCGCCCGAGTTCGGTTCGGGCCCAAACCCGAACTTTCCATATGTTCGGGTCCGAACCCAAACTCGAACTCCATGCAAGTCAATGGGGCTGAAAATTCGGTTTTTAGAGTGCCCTCCAAGAGGGCATATATGCTAGATATTTGCGATAAAAGGTGTATGGGGGTCCGGGTAGTGCCCTGGGGGACAGGAAACAAGGACAAAAAGTTTAAAAAAACACGTTTTTAAAGGGACAGTGAGTTTTCCATGAAATAAGGGTTAAAAATAAAAACCAAAAATTCCTTCAAATATCGTGCCTAGGAGGTCCCCATAACCTGCCCGTGAAGTGGCGGATTTGTAGGATGTATAGAAACACTTAAAAACAAAAAAATGACGTTTCAAATGATGGTAAAGAGTTTTCCTTTAATCTATTCATAAACAACTGCTTGAGGCGGCAGCCTGTATGAAAAGAGGAGACATTTTCGGACACGCAGAAATAGACCAAATAGCCGATTTGGAAAGTGAGATAAATGGGAGAGTTTTTCTGGTTCGGCTATTTTGACCTAGAATTTTCTCTTCAGTCATTCTCCTGAGTTTCACCTTTCTCTGAATAACCCTGACAGGGTTATTCAGAGAGCAGTGAAGAGCTGGAGAATGGAAAATTCTAGGTCAAAATAGCCAAACCAGAAATATTCTCCCATTTAAGCTAGGGTCAGACTAACAAATTTTTAACGTGCGTTTAGGCGCACTTAATCATGGCCAAACTAGCAGCAAATGATGGGCAATGACGGCCAATATACGAAGTACGGTCGCACGAAAGTCCGGCTGCGCAACACAAGTGGAAAATGAAAGCATTTTTTGGAGAACGCAGAACCGCTAGTACGGACGTACAGAGTGCGCTGCGTCCACTAGTGGCATGTGTGCGTGATTTGGAGACGTCAGACCCTGCTCATGTCCGGCCAACATAACGTCCAGACACCCAAAGTTTCCTGGTTTGGATCCGTAAAAAATCTCGCACAAAAATGCGCATCGTATGACCGTTTTTGCTCATTCCGTGAAAAAATACGGCAATGCGTTCGGACGCACATTTTGACGGTTGCTGTGAAAAATGCGTTAGTCTGACCCTAGCCTTATCTCACTTTCCAAATCGGCTATTTGGTCCAGATTGTTCTCTTTTCCTGCCATTCTCCTGGTTTTCACCTTTATCTGAACAACCCTGAGAGAGAGATGAAAGCCAGGAGAACTGGCAAGAGAAGAGAACAATCTAGACCAAATAGCCGATTTGGAAAGTGAGATAAATGGGAGAATTTTTCTGGTTTGGCTATTTTGACCTAGAATTTTCCATTCTCCAGTTATTCTCCTGCTTTTCACCGCTCTCTGAATAACCCTGTGAATGTTTAATCCCGAGGTGAAAAATAACATTGCTTTAGATGTGAAACATCTGTTGTTGTTATGCCGTTTGAAAAAAAAAAAGGTCATTAAGGCTAGGGTCAGACGAACGCATTTTTCACGTTGTCCGTGAAAAAGTGCGGTTGAACGAACGTACGTATTTTTTCCCGGAATACGCGATAGCGGTCATACGATGCGCCTTTTCGTCCTTGATTTTGTACGGATCGTCAATAAAACACTTTTTGTGTCTGGACGTTATGTTAGCCGGACATTAGCAGCGTCTGACGTCTCCTAATCACACACACGCCGCTATGCGGCCGCAGCGCACTCTGTACGTCAGTAGTAGCGGTTTGACGTTCTCGAAAAAATGCGTTCGTTGGCCACTTGCGTTGCGCGGACGAACTTTCGTGCGGCCGTTCGTCGTATGTTCCCCGGCATTGGACGTCATTTGCTACTACTACGGCCGTGATTTCGTGCGGCTAAACGCACGTTAAAACTGCGCTAGTCTGACCCTAGCCTTAGAGTTGAGAATCTTTGCACCTAGACATTAGTTTTTAATTCAATATCTAATAAACCGTTGCTTATAATATTCTGCAGTAAAGAGTCTCTTTTATTTCTAGATTTTTTTGTACTTTTTTAAGCATTTTTTTATACTTTTTTCAAAATTTCTCTTTTCCGAACTCGAACCTACATACCCAAAAAGTTCGAAGTTCGCGAACTTTCGAACTGCCAAAGCTCGGGCCGAAATCCGAACCCTCCAAACCCGAACAGCTCATCCCTAGTGTTAAATGGTAACACCAGTCGCACTAAGAGTCTCTGTCTTATCTGCTCGAGGAGACCATAAGACTCCAGAGACAGGACGCGTCAAGCGAGGTTGCGCAAATGGGATCCAGCCTTGTGGTAGATGGATACGTGGTGGAACACTGGGTAAACCTAGTTCCTCTGCCACGGAGCAAGGAAGTGGCAGATGGTGCTGTTCTCTGCACCAATGGATCTAAGGTGAGTATGGGATTTTTTTGGTGGGGTTAAATCATTGTGTTAGGTGATTGTGTAGAAGCGCAATCCCCAAACACCAGCCTGGAAATTAGTCAGACGGAGACCGGGCTCATTGGAATAGTTAGTTTTCCATTTCCAATACAAAGTATAGGAGACGTTAAAGTACAGTAACCTGTCACTATAGAGACGTATCTCTAGTGGAATATGCTGTTAAAAAAAAGAGCACATCGCTCGAGCTGCCCCACTTAACGGCTTGATGCTGTGCTTAAAGGGACACTACCATCAACTGTAACTAGATTACTTATGCATTATAAACAAAACCACATTATAAAACACCTTATGAAGCACATTATAAAACACATGCTGATGCTTGTTTTTCTTTGTAAGTAATTGCATGCAAAAAGGAAAAATTAAGTTAGTTTTTTTATCTCCCATTTCCATTTAGTGGATTTTTTTCCCATGAGGCAACATTTTCCAAAATCTGTGCAGTACTATGAAGTGAGGATCTGATGTATTACTGCTGCACTTTTGATATTTTTATCTCGTTGCAGTTCAGCAGAAAACTGATTAGTGTGAGCGGTTCCTGTATGAAGAAAACCAAATCCTGAAACGCCGTCGGCGCTGAAAGTAACTAAGCAGCAAAGAAAACAAGCAGGCGGAAATAATTTAGCCCCCCATTCTGTATGAGAATCGGTGTAAGGGCAAAATAGACGCCTGTTCAAGAAGATGCAGAAATCCCACTCCGTGTCTGTCACAACATGAAGAATAGACGGCAATGAGAGTAAACAACCTGGATATCGACAAATCCACTTTCTGTATTTCTGTAAATCGGCCATAAGAAAAGACCTGCGTTTCTGATCACAGAGCAGATTGCTAACAATATTAATGATTTTTTTTAATATGGATTTAGTTGAATCATTGTATTTTTACAAACCACTATTGCTATACATTTGTACCTTCAGTAAAAATTGATCTAAATGTTACGGCTTTGCTACAATAATAAACATGGTCACAGAGTACTGTAGATACTCGAGTATACCGCTAGATTTTGGTGACAAAAATTTACCTTAAAATTGGAGGGGTCACGTTATATTCGAGACATCTGCACCGCATGTAAAAAAAACAAAAAACTGTCGGGATGTCCAGAGGCGCGCCACTATGGCACCTACCATGGCTCTGGTTGCCATATTTGGCCCTCGGGCTCCTGGGCCTCGTGACAATACCCTTCCACGGCCTCCCCCGGGAGCGAGCCGGGAAAGTCACAATACAGGCAGTTGCCGTTTTCTCTCCCTCAAATCTCCTTTTTTTTTTTTTTTTTTTTCCTTCTCCTCTTTCTCTCCCTCTCATTACACCATTGCTGGCATGCAGTTGGTGCAGTTCGCGTCCCTTTCCCTTTATTTCCCCGTTGCATACTTTTTTGACACATTGCCGTACATTGAAGACCTTTGCTTTTTGTCTCTCTCTCCCCCCCCCCCCCCATTTTCCTGTTATGGCGATTCTTCTTGATATGTGATTTTTTTTCAGATGTCTTCTTTACTCTATAGTGATGTGTTTCTCTGATGACATTTCTTGGCCCTGCGAGGCCATTTTATGCTTTGTCTGCTGTTTACCCTCGATGAGACCCCCCTATTAGGGGATGTGTGCTACAATGTGATGACGTTTCATGGCCCTGCGAGGCCATTCCATGTTTTATTTGTTGTTAAGCTGACTCTTTTTCAAAATAAAAACTTTGAAATATAAAAAAAAAAAAAAAAAAAAAAAACTTGCCTTGCCCTGGACTCCAAGTCTCCTGGAAGTTCCGGTAGTCTCACTGAAGTGAATGCGGGCTCCCTGATGCTTGCAAACACTTCAGGAACTCCTGGATTCGGGAGAGGTGGGATCCATCATGGCCAGAGGGCAAGCTCGGTTTAAGCCAATCATTCACCTCGCTCGCCTCCACCAGCCATCTAATCACTAGTAAAGAAGACAGGTGGCCGGCGGCTTCATACTTAGTAACAACTGCAATCATTCTAGAGCAGAGCACCCTGACCTGAGGGGGAGCCTGACTGTGTTAAGAGAAACTGTAAGGATTTTGTTTACCGGTACAGTAAAATTTTGTTCCTCGCGTTATATTTGAGTCTTGAGTATTCTCTCATTTCCATAATAAATCTCTATCCATCGCGTAATATTCGGGTCGCGTTATACTCGAGTATCTACGGTAATCCTATTCAAACAAAAATACAGCTCGGGAAAAAAAATATCGAATTGACCACCACCACAAACCATCTGTTTTACTGCTTATAGGTATGTTTCGGTAAAATTATCTGTTTTGATCCATTCCGTAAACTACTCACACGATTTCTCAAAAATAACCCAAATAAGCATGTTGTCATTTTGTGCGATTATTTGCAGAAATTGACAAATGGTCAATATAACAAAAAGATACTCAGGGTTGTTCAGAGCACCGATATGTCACTGACATTTCGCTCCCCGCATTTTGGCAAGTCTGATTCGACGAGCCTGCGGTGAATTCAACATTCATTGCAGGGCCCCCAAAGTGCAGGGAACGAGCCACCGACTGCATCTGAAAAACTACTGCAAAACTGTAGAATTGATCAGAAAAACAGTTGGAAAACCACCAAACGCATTTGAAAAACCACTGAAAAAACAAAGAATCGATCCGAAAAACCCATGAAAACCTGCCTAATCGGCTCAAAAAAACTCTGATAAACCACAGAATTCATCAGAATACCTGCTGAATTTTTTTTATTGCTTGGGTATGTGTAGAATGTGTAACTATACTTTGCTGTATTTTTTTTTTTGGGCCGGTGTATTTGGGTTCGGCCAGGACGTTCAGATTTGCCATTAACACCAGCTTTTAGGAGTTGCTAAAATTATAAATAGTGAAGTATAGACCAGACTGTAAGCTCCTATGACCAGAGCCCTCTACACCTCCTGTTTCCATCCTATGTCCGTTTATATGTTTCTCGTTCCCTTTAGTTATTGTAAAGCGCTGCGGAAGCTGTTGGCGCTATATAAATGATGATAAATAAATAAAAATATAGACCCAGTACATAAAATGAACTACAGTATATGAACTAAATCAGAGAATATACATTATAATATCTGAATATGTTATAGCAGGGTCTTCAGTAAATCATAACTTTATCCACATAAAATAGGATCGATGTTTCATCTTTCTAGGAGCCTTTATCAAGATCAGAGCCAAAACATTGACCCTATTTTACAGTATGAGATAGATAGAATAGACTTTCAGACAGATAGATAGATACATGGTTGGAAGGATAGACATTTATGTAGATACAGTAGATACATGGTTGGAAGGATAGACATTTATGTAGATAGATAGATAGATAGATAAATGGTTGGAAGGATAGACATTTATGTAGATAGATAGATAGATACATGGTTAGAAGGATAGACATTTATGTAGATAGATAGATAATTGGTTGGAAGGATAGACATTTATGTAGATAGATAATTGGTTGGAAGGATAGACATTTATGTAGATAGATGGTTGGAAGGATAGACATTTATGCAGATAGATAGATAGATACATGGTTGGAAGGATAGACATTTATGTAGATAGATGGATACATGGTTGGAAGGATAGACATTTATGTAGATAGATAGATACATGGTTGGAAGGATAAACATTTATGTAGATAGATAGATACATGGTTGGAAGGATAGACATTTATATATATAGATAGATACATGGTTGGAAGGATAAACATTTATGTAGATAGATAGTTACATGTTTGGAAGGATAGACATTTATGTAGATAGATAGATACATGGTTGGAAGGATAGACATTTATGTAGATAGATCGATAGATACATGGTTGGAAGGATAGACATTTATGTAGATAGATAGATACATGGTTGGAAGGATAGACATTTATGTAGATAGATAGATAGATACATGGTTAGAAGGATAGACATTTATGTAGATAGATAGATAATTGGTTGGAAGGATAGACATTTATGTAGATAGATGGTTGGAAGGATAGACATTTATGTAGATAGATGGTTGGAAGGATAGACATTTATGCAGATAGATAGATACATGGTTGGAAGGATAGACATTTATGTAGATAGATAGATACATAGTTGGAAGGATAGACATTTATGTAGATAGAGCGATAGATACATGGTTGGAAGGATAGACATTTATGTAGATAGATAGATACATGGTTGGAAGGATAGACATTTATGTAGATAGATAGATACATGGTTGGAAGGATAGACATTTATGTAGATAGATAGATACATGGTTGGAAGGATAGACATTTATGTAGATAGATGGATACATGGTTGGAAGGATAGACATTTATGTAGATAGATAGATACATGGTTGGAAGGATAAACATTTATGTAGATAGATAGATACATGGTTGGAAGGATAGACATTTATATATATAGATAGATACATGGTTGGAAGGATAAACATTTATGTAGATAGATAGTTACATGTTTGGAAGGATAGACATTTATGTAGATAGATAGATACATGGTTGGAAGGATAGACATTTATGTAGATAGATAGATACATGGTTGGAAGGATAGACATTTATGTAGATCGATAGATACATGGTTGGAAGGATAGACATTTATGTAGATCGATAGATACATGGTTGGAAGGATAGACATTTATGTAGATAGATACATGGTTGGAAGGATAGACATTTATGTAGATAGATAGATAGATAGATAGATAGATACATGGTTGGAAGGATAGACATTTATGTAGATAGATAGATACATGGTTGGAAGGATAGACACTTATGTAGATCGTAGATACATGGTTGGAAGGATAGACATTTATGTAGATAGATACATGGTTGGAAGGATAGACATTTATGTAGATAGATAGATAGATACATGGTTGGAAGGATAGACATTTATGTAGATAGATAGATAGATACATGGTTGGAAGGATAGACATTTATGTAGATAGATAGATAGATAGATACATGGTTGGAAGGATAGACATTTATGTAGATAGATAGATAGATAGATACATGGTTGGAAGGATAGACTTTTATGTAGATAGATAGATAGATATATGGTTGGAAGGATAGACTTTTATGTAGATAGATAGATAGATACATGGTTAGAAGGATAGACATTTATGTCGATAGATAGATAGATACATGGTTGGAAGGATAGACATTTATGTAGATAGATAGATAGATAGATAGATACATGGTTGGAAGGATAGACTTTTATGTAGATAGATAGATACATGGTTGGAAGGATAGACTTTTATGTAGATAGATAGATAGATACATGGTTAGAAGGATAGACATTTATGTAGATAGATAGATAGATACATGGTTGGAAGGATAGACATTTATGTAGATAGATAGATAGATACATGGTTAGAAGGATAGACATTTATGTAGATAGATAGATAGATAGATACATGGTTGGAAGGATAGACTTTTATGTAGATAGATAGATAGATACATGGTTAGAAGGATAGACATTTATGTAGATAGATAGATAGATAGATACATGGTTGGAAGGATAGACATTTATGTAGATAGATAAATAGATATGGGATTGATAGATATGGATAGATACAGTTAGATAGTAAACATTTGTTCATGGCAAAATTGACCAAACTTTGGAGAATTTCAGAAGAACACATTTTTAACCTCTATAGCCCTATCCCTCACTGTTACCCCCTCTGTCTTTACTTCTTCAATATCTCCATCTCTAAAACCCCCACTACCCCCTCTATACCACCATAGAAATATTGAATATGTCGTCAGATAAGAACCTTTCGGCCCATCTAGTCTGCCCAATTACATGGATACTTTACCTGGATTTATCTTTTGTTTAGGATAGCCTTATGCCTATCCCATGCTTGCTTAAATTCAATTACTGTTTAACCTCAATACCTTCTTCTGGAAGCCTGTTCCATGTATCCACCACCCTCTCACTAAAATAATACAAACTGATGTTACTTTTAACCAATTGGTCCTCTAATCTAAGACTAACAGGGTTATTCAAAGAGATCCGAATGGCTGCTGAAAATCAGCGTTCGGTTACCTTTCTTGACCATTCGGCTATCCAGAGAGCAGGCAGTTCGCCAAATGTTGGCGAAAATGCCTGCACATACGGTGCCTGTTCGGTGCCTGTTCGAGGGCAGTGAAATCCCCATAGCTTCGTCTATACAGAGAACACAAACCAGCAGTGAAAAGTTGCCGAAATGCCCTGATGTTCGGTGGCTTCATGCAGCAGATTTATTCAGGCGAATCCCATAGGCTTCAATGTTAAAAATATTCCCGTTTTAATCCAATATCTAATAAACCGTTTATTATAAAATTCTGCAGTAAAGAGTCTCTTTATTTATAGAATCTTTTAAGCATGTTTTGGGATTTTTTTCAAAAAACTTTTTTCCGATTTCTTTAAATTTTTTTAAAACTTTTCTTATTTTTTCTGTAACAGCCTTTTTATTATCATTCATTGGATCATATGTAAATTTCAGACATTTTCGCTCAGTAGTTTCTTTGCAAACAGCGTTTCACTCTTCAAACATTCAAGCAAACTTTTTTTTTTTCTCACTCCATTCAACTGTGGTGTCGGGTTTTTTCTGCGTTCTGATCAGCTCCTATTCGGGTTTCTCCTCGGTGGGGTTAATCCAGATGTTTTTGCGGGGTTTCAGTGTGCCTTCGACGGGTTTTGCGGTGAGTTATCGGCAGGTTTGCGGCAGTCTGTCCCTGCAATTCGGGGACCCTGTGGTGCTTGCTGAATACACCGCTGGGTCGGCGAAATGGGATCGCCAAATCGTGCCGAATTGAGGAGAACGAAAAGTCACCGAACGTGCGGTGTCCTTTGAGGCAGAGTATTCTCTAAAATCCATTCAAAAAAAGAAAAATCGGAATGTGTCTCTTTTTATAGTTCTCATCACCGGCTGTACCAGAAATTGGAATCTGGAACAATTGAGCAAATTCCTGAGTCTCTTATCTCACATATTTCATTGTTTCATTGTAATGTGTTTTATTACCCTGTAATAGACTGCAGCCGTATTTAATTTCCTGCTAATTCTTATATTATTGATTTTCTTCATCTTTTTAATCCTATTTGTATAAAATGTTATGGATTTCCAGTAATCGCTCAGCCGTGTCTATTACTGAAAACGCGTGACGGATGGCGTCACTCCCGACTCTATAAACTCCTAAGCCTTCTCTTCCATGTATACGGGTTAGTGGTCACTCAGACTCAACGGTCTATTCAGAGAGCATTGAAATTTAACTCAATTTAAGTGCTTTGCATTTCTGCATATTTTCACTCACTTCAGTTTTTCAATTTCACCCCAAAAATACGGTGAAGTGCCAAATTTGACTGAATTGGCATTGGCAGGACTAGAAAGGGACAAAAAATCGCCTATTTTCGTAATAGCTCAACTGTACATATGTACGCAGACGACACTGTGATCTATACCAGCAAACCAAATCTCCCGCAGCTGGAGGCCGTGCTGCAAGAACAATTCACAGAGGTAGAAAAGTGGATCAAAAACAACAAACTTTTTTTAAATACTGACAAAACTGTAACGATGCTCTTTGGAACAGCACCTAAACTACACAAATTACAAAATCCCCATCTATGTGTTGGGACAAAATCAAATGGCACGCTGACCACAGTCACATCTCTCAAATATCTAGGTATGTGGTTGGACCCTAATCTATCCTTTGGCCCCCACATCGAAAAACTCTCATCTAAACTTTACCCCAAACTAGGTGCCCTGTACAGAAACAAATCCTGCCTGAGTCCCGCGGTAAGAAAGCAGATTGTACAGCAAATGCTTATGCCGGCTATTGATTACGGAGATGTAGTGTATGCAGCCGCCCCGCAAACACACCTTCATAAACTTACTACATTGTATAACTCATTCTGCCGCTTTGCGCTACAATGTAACTACATGACCCACCATTGTGACATGTTAAAAGAGCTAAACTGGCCGTCGCTGGAATCCAGACGCACCCTTCACCTTTCCAGCCTGGTGTTTAAGAGCATCTCTGGGAAGCTGCCACCCTACCTGAATAGACTGCTTCCCCCAGCAGCTCCCTCATCCTATAACCTCCGATCCAGGACCAGCACCTTACTTGCTATACCACAATACAAAAAGACAGTGGCTCGGTCCTCATTTTCCTACAGAGCACCACAATTATGGAATAACCTCCCAGACATCATCAAATCTTCCCCCAGTCTTAAGTCACTCAAAAGCTCCTTACTAACATACCTCAATACAGAATGCACCTGTAAACATGTAACCTAGTGACTATATTTCCTACATATTTTTTCTGTTAATCTGTATATTTGTGTTGTTTTTTTTTGTTTTTTTTTAATATCTTGCATTGTATTACTTTGTATTTCTGTAACTGTAACACTTCAATGTTCTTGAACCCAGGACATGCTTGAAAACGAGAGAAATCTCAATGTATCCTTCCTGGTAAAATCCTTTATAAATAAATAAATAAATAAATAAATAAATGAATAAAATTGTAGTAAAAATGTGTCCAAATAATAAAAAAGGTCCTTTAAAAATAATAGAAATTATCACCCATCACCCATCATCCACAGACATCCACATCTCAACTGATCCCCTGCATACTTTTGCTGGTAGGCATTATCACCCATCATCCACAGACACCCACATCTCAACTGATCCCCTGCATACTTTTGCTGGTAGGACCCCCATCACCCAGTATTCGCAGGCACCCACATTATAACGTTACCTTGGTCTTTTTTGCTGTTTTTATTTATTTTTTATTTATTTTTGTTTTTCTCCACCATTTGCTTTGCTAATTAGCATGTGAATCTCCTGCCCTATTGACACAGCCCATCCAGCTTCAGGTGTTGACTTTTTCAGGTGTTGACTCTTTAACTGCCTGAATGCAATCAGTCCGCCCTATATAACAACTATACCAGGCTCCATTGAGCCAGGCTCCAGTGTCATTTCCAAGTGGCATTCTTAAGTGGACGTTCAGAGTTGATTCCTGGAGTTAAGTGGCATTCTTAAGTGGACGTTCAGTGTTGATTCCTGGAGTTAAGTGGCATTCTTAAGTGGACGTTCAGAGTTGATTCCTGGAGTTGAGTGGCATTCTTAAGTGGACGTTCAGAGTTGATTCCTGGAGTTAAGTGGCATTCTTAAGTGGACGTTCAGAGTTGATTCCCTGGAGTTAAGTGGCATTCTTAAGTGGACATTCAGAGTTGATTCCTGGAGTTAAGTGGCATTCTTAAGTGGACGTTCAGAGTTGATTCCTGGAGTTAAGTGGCATTCTTAAGTGGACGTTCAGAGTTGATTCCTGGAGTTGCGGGACTGGAGGAAGGAACTGCAAAACTGCAAGGCCCACTTTTTACTCTGGTAAACTCACGTCTATATCATGCTTTCTCTCACGCTTCTGCTCTTTACTTCTACCTTTCTCCTTAAATGGAACTCCTGCCCCTCTACCACCGACCCCTACACTATCTGCATCTCTCCCTCCCGCCTCTCGTCCCACATGATGGCCTCGCATGAGCTCCTTTGTTTCCTCAGAACATGGTCTCCCTCTAACTCTCGTGCTGCCAATCACTCCCACTCCCACAAATCCCATTCCCACCTTTTCTTTCTCACCCTCCTGCTGTTACTCTATTCAGGTGTTAGATAAGGAAAGGATTGAATTTACTGTTCGTAGAACCCAATAGCAAGTGCAGCGCGGCCTTGTTACACGTCAAACAGGAAGCAGGATCCAGCTGGTTCGATGTTAATAGTTCCGGAATCGTAGTACAGTTGAAGGGGTTAATCAAGGCTGCATGGTCAGGAGGCAAGCCAAGTCAGCGTTAATAGTCCAGGAATCGCGGTACAGCTGAAGGGGTTAATCAGGATGCATAAGTCAGGAGGCAAACCAGGTCAGCGTTAATAGTCCAGGAATCGCGGTACAGTTGAAGGGGTTAATCAAGAATGCATAAGTCAGGAGGCAAACCAGGTCAGCGTTAATAGTCCAGGAATCGCGGTACAGTTGAAGGGGTTAATCAAGAATGCATAAGTCAGGAGGCAA
This sequence comes from Leptobrachium leishanense, assembly GCA_009667805.1. NCBI lineage: Eukaryota > Metazoa > Chordata > Amphibia > Anura > Megophryidae > Leptobrachium > Leptobrachium leishanense. Next base: position 182,105 of record CM019071.1, on the reverse strand, counting down.
ACCAGGTCAGCGTTAATAGTCCAGGAATCGCGGTACAGTTGAAGGGGTTAATCAGGAGGGTAGTCGAGTGGTATTCCGGGTCTTTAAATATGGTGATGGTCTCAAGTATAGCTTTTGGGAAATCCTAACGATACTAGAACACTGTCGCATATGGTATCTCGGGTTTTATAGTTTGGCGCTCCTAAGTGCGCGTCTGTGACGTCAGACGCTAGGGAGGGGTCCCCGGAGACAGGCGCGCATGCGTAGTAGAACCCGCGGCAGAGGTTTGTGTAGATTCTGATCGCGCATGCGCGAAGGGCTCCGCAGATGGGCTCGTTCCGGCAATGGGTTGTACATTAATGATTCTATGTAAACGTCTTGAGCGGCGAACTCCGGGGGGGTCCGGCGCTCTAGGGATAGGGGTATGACAGTGCCCCCTCACAAGACGCGCCCTCTCGAGTGGGCGATCAGGGTGTAGGCGATGGAAACGGTCAATAAGGGTAGGAGCAGATACATCTTTATGATCGATCCACGATCTTTCTTCTGGTCCATAGCCTTTCCATTGAATTAAGTATTCTAGACGAGAACGGCGTATACGGGAATCAAGAATATTATCAACTTCGAATACGTCATCATCATCCACTAGAACTGGGCCAGGAGGACTGGGTACCCGATTGGTGAAGGGATCTGGAATAGCCGGTTTAAGTAAAGATACATGGAAGACAGGGTGTATTCTATATGTTTGGGGTAGCTGCAATTTGACTGCGGATGGAGATATCACCTTGAGTATTTTGAATGGTCCTATAAATCGGGGACCAAATTTTTTTGTAGGGCAACTCAATTTTAGGTATTTAGTGGATAACCATACGTTGTCATTTTCTTTATAACATGGAGCTGTTGTCCGTGATCTATCTGCGTAAGTCTTGGAACGTTCGCAGGTTTGAGAGAGTGTTTGTTTTATCAATCTGTAGTTTCGTATTATGTTGGATACATGTTCTTGGACATCGGGTACTGAGGTATTGATAGGAGAACCTGGTAACATCGTAGGATGCAATCCATAGTTTGCATAAAAAGGGGACACTTTGATAGATTTATGAATATGATTATTGTAAGCAAACTCCGCCATAGGTAAGTAATTGTACCAATCGTCTTGTAGATATGTCACATAGCAGCGTAGATACTGTTCCAAAGTCTGATTCGTTCTCTCGGTCTGGCCGTTCGTTTGAGGATGGAAAGCAGTAGAGAGATTTCTTTTCATATGTAGCTGTTGGCAGAAGGCGTCCCAAAATTTAGAAGTAAATTGGGTACCTCTGTCGGATATTATAGACTCTGGGAGGCCGTGTAGTCTAAAAATTTCTTTTAGGAACAGGTTGGCTGTAATTTTAGCAGAAGGTAGACCTTTGATGGGGATGAAGTGAGCCATTTTGGTGAATCTATCAACTACTACTAGAATCGTGTTGTACATCTGAGAGAAGGGTAGATCTACTATAAAGTCGAGTGCGATATCTGCCCAAGGTTTAGAGGGTACGGGTAGCGGTTGAAGTAATCCTTGGGGTTTTGTACGCATATCTTTGGATCTTATGCAGGTTACACAATGTTTCACGTAATTATAGATGTCTAGATCCATATTCGGCCACCAGAATGTTCTTTTAATCAATTCCGTTGTTTTATGGATCCCTCCGTGACCTGTGATAGGGTTGTCATGATGGAACAGTAACACTTGTTCTATCATGGAAGGTGGAACGTACACTTTGTCTTTGTGGACCAATAAACCATCCTTTAGCTCCATTTGTATATGTTGTGGTATATTAGCTGTAGGAATTTGTTGTTGTATCTCTTTCCATTGCTAGGAAATACCTTTCTGGGATTATCGACTGATTTTGTTCTACATGTTCTTTGAAAGTACTTTGACTACGAGATAAGGCATCAGCTTTACCGTTTCGAGTACCAGGTCTGTATGTGATGGATAGATCAAAACGGCTAAAGAATAAGGCCCATCGAGCTTGTCTCGGTTTAAGTCTACGAGCGGCTTTAATATATTCCAGGCTACGATGATCTGTATAGATCAGTATAGGATGAAGGGAGCCCTCCAGTAAGTGTCTCCACTCTTCAAGGGCTACTTTTATAGCTAATAATTCTTTATCAGCGACATCATAGTTTCTCTCTGATGGAGAGAATGTCTTAGAGAAGAAAGCAACGGGGTGGAGTAGATTTTTATCCCCTTTTTTTTTAGATAATACTGCGCCTGCAGCGTTCTCTGAAGCATCTACTTCTACTATGTATTGTTTCTCCGGATCAGGTAAACATAGTACTGGGAAGGAAGAAAAACGACCTTTTAATGTCTCAAAAGCAGTTTGTGCTTCTCTATTCCACTGAAATGGTATAGTGGGTTTGGTTAATCTGGTCAAGGGTAGTATAATCTGGGAAAAATTTCTTATAAATTTTCGATAGAAGTTACTAAAGCCGATAAAACTTTTTAGGCCCTTTCTATTTAATGGTACTGGCCATGTAAGTATTGCTTTTATTTTAGATTCATCCATTTGTATTGAGTCAGGAGTTATGATAAAACCCAAAAATTCTAACTTCTGGACGTCAAATAGACATTTCTCTAGTTTTGCGTAAAGTTGGTGTTGGCGTAAACGTGATAGTACTAGTCGTACGTGGTCTCTGTGTTTTTCTATAGAAGGGGAATAGATTAATATATCATCTAAATAAACAACGAGAAAAACATCTAGTATGTCATAGAATATATCGTTCAGAATCTCTGAAAGGTAGCAGGGGCATTGCACAACCCGTAGGGCATCACTGTATACTCGTAATGACCATAACGAGTTTTGAAAGCCGTCTTCCATTCGTCATCCTTGCGGATACGGACTAAATTGTAGGCCCCCCTCAGATCTAGTTTAGAGAACACCTTGGCCCCTTTTAACCTATCCATAATCTCGGTTATGAGAGGGAGCGGGTATTTGTTCTTTATAGTGATTGAATTTAGGGCTCGATAATCAATACAGGGTCTGAGACCGCCATCTTTTTTTCCGACAAAAAAGATTGACGCACCTGCTGGGGAAGTAGAAGGGCGGATAAACCCTTTAGCTAAATTTTCATCTAGATATTCCTTTAATATTTTTAATTCTGGCTCGGATAGTGGGTAAATACGACTCGAGGGGATAGGGGAATTGGGAATGAGATCTATAGGACAGTCATAGATCCTATGAGGAGGTAGTCTGTCTGCTAGTTGTTTCTGAAAGACATCTTCATACTCAACATAGTGGTGGGGTAGTAGTACCTGGCTAGAAGTTACACAAGACAAAAACCCAGATGTGGATTGTTCTGAAAAACAATTTAATCTACAATACTCAGAACAAAGATTTACTTCACCCGATACCCAATCAATTTGAGGGTTATGTTTTTTAAGCCAGGGGTGTCCCAATATTAACGGGAAAGTGGGTGAGGTAATTAAATCAAAAATAATGGTTTCTTTATGCTTAGATTCGGATTTTACTTCGATGGCTTGGGTTTCTTTCACCACAGGCCCAGAACTAATGAGAGTATCATCAATTAATTTCAAAGTAACAGGAAACTCTTTATCTTGGGTAGGAATGGATAGGGCTTTTGCTAGTTCAGAGTCCATGAAGTACCCACAGGCTCCTGAATCGATCATTGCAGGGACTGTTCGTTCTGTATTATTCCACTGTAATATTAGAAATATGTATAAATGGGATTTGATAAGGAGTTGGGGATATAAAGACGTACATAAGAATTTAGTTGAATGTATCTTACCTCCCGTAGTACGGGGTTTTTCTTTACATTCTCTCAATTGATGACCGGGTTTGCCGCAGTACATACATAAGCCTTGGGCTCGACGACGAGTTCTCTCAGCTTCAGTAAGTGGTCCTCTTGCGGCGCCCAATTGCATAGATTCCTCATTGGGTGGGTTGGTAACCGGAGGAGCTGGTAGAGCTAATCTTCGTGGCTGAGTAGGAGGAGCAGGACGATAGGTATTCATTTTTTCTAGCCTACGTTCTCTGATCCGTCTATCAAGTTGTATACACCACGTAATAGTTTGCTCTAAGGATTTAGGAATCCCGATACGAGCCAATTCGTCTTTTAATGTGTCTGAAAGCCCATGCCTAAACTGATCCAATAAGGCGGGTTCGTTCCAATCTGAATCAATAGCCGCTTGGCGAAATTCCGTGACATAATCTTCGACTTCACGTTTCCCTTGACGTAATGCTCTCAGGGTGCTCGCAGCAGTAGACACTCTGAAAGGATCGCTATACATTTCTTCTAACGCTTGATAGAATGTGGCCCAAGACTGAAGTATTGGACTCTGCGTTAGCAATAAATGATGAGCCCATGCTTGAGGGTGGTCTGTGAGTAAGGAAATCACGGTCCTTATTTTAATGAAATCATTTATATATACACGAGGTTGTAGGGAAAATAACACATGGCACGAAGTCATGAACCTCCTATATGTAGTTCTCTCGCCGTTGAATTTTTCCGGTAAGGGTACCATAGGCTCCATGGCTCCGGCCGCAACAACGGGTTCTATACCCAGTGGAAGTGCTTCAGCTCCAGGAGCTAAGCCTGTGGGGTTCAGGGTTTCTAAGCGAGCTTGATTCGCCCTGATCTCTTGTACATTTTGAGTGAGGGCGGCTAACTGTGCGGTGATATTAGCAAGGACGTCTGCTATTTCTGCGGGTTCCATTTATGGTTCTAGTATACTGTTAGATAAGGAAAGGATTGAACTTACTGTTCGTAGAACCCAATAGCAAGTGCAGCGCGGCCTTGTTACACGGCAAACAGGAAGCAGGATCCAGCTGGTTCGATGTTAATAGTTCAGGAATCGTAGTACAGTTGAAGGGGTTAATCAAGGATGCATAGTCAGGAGGCAAGCCAAGTCAGCGTTAATAGTCCAGGAATCGCAGTACAGTTGAAGGGGTTAATCAGGATGCATAAGTCAGGAGGCAAACCAGGTCAGCGTTAATAGTCCAGGAATCGCGGTACAGTTGAAGGGGTTAATCAAGAATGCATAAGTCAGGAGGCAAACCAGGTCAGCGTTAATAGTCCAGGAATCGCGGTACAGTTGAAGGGGTTAATCAAGAATGCATAAGTCAGGAGGCAAACCAGGTCAGCGTTAATAGTCCAGGAATCGCGGTACAGTTGAAGGGGTTAATCAAGAATGCATAAGTCAGGAGGCAAACCAGGTCAGCGTTAATAGTCCAGGAATCGCGGTACAGTTGAAGGGGTTAATCAGGAGGGTAGTCGAGTGGTATTCCGGGTCTTTAAATATGGTGATGGTCTCAAGTATAGCTTTTGGAAATCCTAACGATACTAGAACACTGTCGCATATGGTATCTGGGTTTTATAGTTTGGCGCTCCTAAGTGCGCGTCTGTGACGTCAGACGCTAGGGAGGGGTCCCCGGAGACAGGCGCGCATGCGTAGTAGAACCCGCGGCAGAGGTTTGTGTAGATTCTGATCGCGCATGCGCGAAGGGCTCCGCAGATGGGCTCGTTCCGGCAATGGGTTGTACATTAATGATTCTATGTAAACATCTTGAGCGGCGAACTCCGGGGGGGTCCGGCGCTCTAGGGATAGGGGTATGACATCAGGTGACATATCCCCTAACCCTGGCCCCACAACAACACATACTTCCCTCTCATCCTATCTCCATCGCACATAAATCACCTCCCTGCAAGCCCAGCAACCTCATTCCCATAATCCCTCAGTGCCTGTCCTCTTTCTCCTGCGCCTCTGGAACGCTCGCTCTGCGTGCAACAAACTCACAGCCGTCCATGACCTCTTCCTTTCAAACTCCTTCAACCTCCTAGCTTTAACTGAAACCTGGCTAACTCCCTCTGACACGGCCTCCGTTGCTGCTCTCTCACATGGCGGTCTACACTTGAGCCATACCCCCAGACCGGGTGAGAGAAATGGTGGCGGGGTCGGACTCCTGCTCTCTCCCACCTGCACCTACCAGCATCTCCCTCCACCCCCATCCCTCTCCTCTCCTCCTTCGAGACACACTGCATCCGCCTGTTCTCTCCTCTGGCTCTCAGGGTGGCAGTCATCTACCGCCCACCGGGACCAACCTCCCAGTTCTTTGACCACTTTGCTACCTGGCTTTCTCACTTCCTGTCTTCTAATCTTCCATGCCTAATTCTCGGAGACTTCAACATTCCCATTGACGATCCTTCCGCTCCTGCTGCCTCCAAACTTCTTTCACTCACGTCCTCCCTTGGACTCACACAATCCTCCCTCCTCCCTACCCACCGCGATGGTCACGTTATTGACCTGGTCTTTTCCAACCTCTGCTCCATTTCTGAGTTCAAATGTCGCCCTTTCCCCATCTCTGACCACCACCTTCTCTCTTTCAACCTATCTGGACTTCCTAAACACCCTGCTCCCCCACCCCGCACACACACTCGCAGAAATCTACATGCTGTGGACCCCCATAAATTCTCCAACCTACTTCACCACCTCCCTCATACCTCATCCTTCACCTGCCCTGATGCTGCCACTAATCACTACAACACTACACTTATCTCTGCTCTAGACACTCTTGCTCCTCTTCGACTCTGTAAGGCCCCACGCCGCCAGCTTCAGCCCTGGCACACCCTCCAGACTCGCTACCTGCAAAGATGCTCCCGCACCGCAGAGCGTGCCTGGAGGAAATCCCGCTCTGAAGCTGATTTTGTTCACTTCAAGTTTATTCTCCGGTCATACACCTCTGCCCTCCACTTGGCCAAACAATCCTTCTTCTCATCTCTTATATCTACGCTGTCCTCCAACCCTAAACAGCTCTGGTCCACCTTCAACACCCTCCTCTACCCACCTGCACCTCCCCCCTCAGCTGCCTTCAGCGCTCAAGACCTGGCAGACTACTTCCTCAGTAAAACTCTAACTATCAGAAGCAACATCCCAACACAAGATAGTTATCTGCCACCTCCACTCCCAGAGGTCCCCTCTGCCACCCTCTGCCGCTTCCTCCCAGCCACTGAGGAGGAAGTCAATTCCTTATTGTCCTCCTCACATCTCACCACGTGCCCGCTCGACCCCATTCCCTCACATCTAATTCCTCCTCTCCTCCTCCCTCACCCCTGCTCTCACACACATCTTCAACCTATCTCTCTCCACTGGCTCCTTTCCATCTGCCTTCAAACACGCGCTAGTTACCCCTTTACTAAAGAAACCATCCCTAGACCCCAACTCTCCATCCAACTACCGCCCTGTATCCCTGCTTCCCTTCACATCAAAGCTCTTAGAAAAACTAGTCTTCAACCGCCTCTCCCTCTTCCTGTCCTCCAATTCCCTACTTGACCCCCTGCAATCTGGCTTCCGTCCCCTACACTCAACTGAAACTGCCCTCAAAGTCACCAACGACCTCCTAACTGCTAAAAAACACGGCCACTATTCTATTCTCATCCTGCTTGACCTCTCGGCTGCTTTTGACACTGTTGACCACGCCCTTCTCTACAGACCCTCAACTCTCTGGGTCTCGGTGACACTGCACTTGCTTGGGTTGACTCCTATTTATCCAACAGGTCCTTCTGTGTGTCCTTTGCTGGTAACTCCTCCTTTTCATTGCCTCTATCTGTTGGTGTACCTCAAGGCTCTGTCCTTGGTCCTCTGCTCTTTTCCATCTACACCTCCTCCCTGGGCAAAATCATCAACAGCTTTGGCTTTAATTACCACCTCTACGCTAATGACACTCAGATCTACCTCTCTACCCCTGATCTCTCTCCCCCTGTCCTTTCAAAAGTCAGTGACTGTTTATCTGGCATCTCCTCCTGGATGGCCTCCCACCACCTAAAGATCAACATGTCAAAGACTGAGCTCCTACTTATTCCTCCCTCCAATGCCTCCCCACCTCCTGACTTCTCTATCACGGTGGAGGGTATCACCATCTCCCCATCAAACAAGTTCGCTGTCTTGGAGTTACACTTGACTCTGCTCTTTCCTTCATCCCCCACATCCAGTCTCTTTCCTCCTCCTGCCGATACCAACTGCGTAATATTTCCAGAATTCAGCCATTTCTTACCGCTGTCACCACAAAACAACTCATACACGCCCTGGTAATCTCCCGACTCGACTATGCAATAATCTCTTATCTGGCCTCCCTCTGTCCCGCCTCTCCCCCCTACAATCCATCCTGAACGCCTCCGCCAGGCTAATTCACCTCACCCGCCGCTCTGTCTCTGCCGCTCCCTCTGCGAGTCCCTTCACTGGCTCCCCATCCACTGCAGAATTAAGTTCAAAATCCTTATCCTTACCTACAAAACCCTCACTAACTCAGCGCCCCACTACCTGTCCTCACTAATCACCAAATACACCCCAGCCCGCTCCCTAAGGTCAAACAGTGACCTGCGCCTAGCTTCTCCCCGCATCACCTCTTCCCATGATAGACTGCAGGATTTCTCACGCGCAGCCCCCACTCTCTGGAACGCTCTCCCTCGTACTGTCAGACTTTCCCCTAACTTCTCTTCCTCCAAACGCTCCCTTAAAACATTCCTATTTAGGGAAGCCTACCACCCAACTCACTGACGCAACCATCAATCACTCTCACCTTACAGTCCTCTCCTCCTGTTTCCAACCCCAACCCTCCTAGATTGTGAGTTCCTACGGGAATAGGGCCCTCATCTCCTCCTGTACTGTTTGTCAAATGTTGTTCAATGTATTGTAACCCTGTCTATACTGTGCTTATTGTACAGCGCTGCGGAATATGCTGGCGCTTTATATATAAAGAATAATAATAATAATAATAAATGTCCGTTACAAAATAAGTCACATATAGACATAGAGAGGAAAATATCACACAATGGATGCACCTAGTGACACATAGAGGAAAATATCACACAATGGATGAACCCAGTGACACATATAGAGGAAAATATTACACAATGGATGCACCCAGTGACACATATAGAGGAAAATATCACACGATGGGTGCACCCATTGACACATATAGAGGAAAATATCACACAATGGATGCACCCAGTGACGCATATAGAGGAAAATATCACACAATGGATGCACCCAGTGACACATATAGAGGAAAATATTCTCTTTACAAAACAAACAAGAGAAAAACAAAGATATCAGCAACATCAAATAAACATGATAAGGATACAGCATTTTTTGCTGGTGGTACTGGCCCTTTAACAACTTGAATCTTATCTGTGCACAATAGTAAGTCATCCCAGTGAGCGAGCGCTCTCTCTTTATGGGCATATGGCAAAGATATAGAGGGTTTGGTTCTTTCCAGGTTACGGCAATAAAGCAATTAAGAGAATCACGCTAATTATTTATTTCCTTATTGCATAAAAAGTTATGTTTGTTTTAAGGTTTTGCATAAAATAAGAGAGAACAAAGTTCAAAAACTAAATCGAAAGAGGAAGCGAATATGGACACAATGGTTTCCTCCTTAAGGAAAGAGTCTGTCCATAGCACGTAGGTAAGCAATGGTATAATACAATGTAATAAATGGTACAATACAATACACTGGTATAATATACAATACTATAAATAAATAATTACAAGAACAATTGCAAAATATTCATTACAACAAATCGGGGAAGGGGGGAATATATAGGAAAGTGAGCAGTGACAAGTAATAGGGCAAGAGAAGAATCACCATATAGCAGCAAAATGAAAACGCCAATCCACCCACGCAGGCCTCGATTTAAATTCGTCAGTCGGTTTTTTTTTCAGAATAAACATCGGCTGAGTCAATTGAAACAGTTCGGACAGAGCCAATATTTACACGATGCCGCTGGTCTGAAAAAAGTGAGCCAGTAAAAAAGCCTGATAAAACTTATTTTCTACCAGCATCAAACAGAATTTTGCTTTAAAACATGTCTGTTAGAAATATTCAGTGCTTAAAAACAAGTAAGGAGACTTTTATTTTATTGGTAGTATAGTATCAATATCTTGTACGGTTAGACGGGGTATTTAGGGAAAAGCTAATTAAATATTTAAAATAATATATTATTGATGTAGAAACGAAAGAAAGCACTTGAACAAGTGAAAAGTTACTGACATTAGGAAATCAGCAACGGAACCGAAACGGACTCGAAACGATCCGAAATTACAGATTCAGCAATGAGACCGAAAAATACAATGTCCGAAATGACCGAAATGGAACCAAAATCACAAATGGAACGAAAATGACTTGCGATTTTACACATTTCACGTCCATACGAAATAGCGGAATTATTTTGTTTCGTATCGGAAATTATTTCGGATGCTGTATATTTCGGTGCCGATCCGATTCGGAACATTGGACGAATCCGAAGCACTGAATCGGTCCGTTTCATGAAAAAAACAAATCGGTCCGAATCGAAACGCACATCCCTAACCGTGAGAGCCGGGTTCAAGCCCTAAAATAAGAAGTGAGGGAACTCAACAAGTTTTATGTCCCCCAATTAGCAAGCATCATCTCACACCTAACACGAACGCTCGCTCAGATCTGATATATTTATGTATATATGTGGGTTTTGGCAAAAATATATGATAAATCTTATATTTATTGTGATCTAACAGGGAAAGATATTATCGATCAACTGAATACAAGCTTTATAGTGGATAGGACCAGACTCGGACTAGGACAAAAAAATAGGCACGGGCATTTTACATTTAGTGCAAAGCGAAAAGGGTGAAGCGCCCACTGGAATCGAGTGCCCAAACCACTCGCTGAATGTTGTATACGGAGGTTTCTCTATATACCTGGATAACAAATAGATACAAAATATCACAACACAGCGCTTAATGGACCTAGGTCTGTAAGAAAGTGAGATAGACACGCTATATGTCCATAAACATAAAGATCTCAGTTTTCAAGCAATACGCTTCTTTATAGTGCAGGTGGTGGTACGTACACTGTAGGAGAAAACAGAAAAAGGACCAGAATAGTGCAGTACATCAGCATCAGATGGAAATAAGTCTTGTTCGTATTCAACTCACATTTGGAGGAGCCCACAACTGGCTCTCGGGAATACAGCGAGCAGGGACTTATATCAGGTGCCCATATACCCCTCTATCTGTTCCTCCGGTGTCGCCAAAATGGTACTGCAGTATGGATCGATAAGACCAGAAAAAACACCTCTTGGTGCAATAAATCACAAATAATTTAGCAAATTAGAAAAGAAGTCAAGTTCAAACTCACAAACACTGAGCCTCTATTGGCTCCGTCACAATTTGCACAGGAAATCATACAGGAGTTCCCCAAACCTTCTTTTTCAGGATCAGAAAGGCAGACAGCAATTGAATTAAGTTAGAAACATTTATTAGTTTAAAACAAACAGTTTATATCTACCAGGACGCGTTTCGCCATTAATGGCTTCCTCAGCTGGAGATTACATTCCTGTTCTTGCTGCTGCCTTTTATACAATGGATATCAAGTGTATTACTTTACAATTAAACCTAAATTAAAACAAAATCAACATCAGATGCGTGCATGTAGCATCTGCCATTTTGCGCATGCGCAGCAACTCTGCGTTCCACCCTGGGAAATTGTCCCCTCATTCATTATGACGCTTTCAACTACCTCCACACCCTCCAGTTCAGAGCGATCGGCTGCAATTACAGAAGGTGGCGCTTACCAACTATTAAACGCATCATGTATATCGATGTCTGTGTATTTTCCAGATCTATTGAGGTTGTAACATTATTTATGGCTATAATTATATAAACCTTAATCGATCTTATTAAATCCGATCGCATTATGCAACCTCAACCTCAATAGACAACCTCAACCTAAATAGACAACCTCAACCTCAATAGACAACCTCAACCTCAATAGACAACCTCAACCTCAAAGATACCAACAAGATAATAATTTGTAACTCATGTCCTCAAATCTTTTGCTAGTGGAGCATTATTGTGGTTTAAGAAACACTGAGTATCTTTCCTACTCTATAAAATAATTACACCCACGTTGGCATTTATAGACTTGGAGTGCACTTCACTTGCTTCTGGTCACCTCCGTCTCCATCTCAGTAGTGCTCTCTGGTTCGGCCGTTCCTCTGCTTGCCTGCTAAGGAGCTCCTTCTCCATGGCCATGAACAAATGAGAGTGGCAGAAATGATGAGGGGACGTTTTTTTCAAATGTCCTTTTAGCAATTTAGTGGCCTGGGGGCAGAATGTTCCTTCTAGACCTACAGAGCAAGTGTCAAACGGCATCAAGCAGGACAGAAGGCAAAAAGGTCTGTATGTGACATGCTGAATTGTTGCGGCTGCTCTTCTAACATCATCCTGATGCAAAAAAAATTAAATAATAGCTTTTCTTCCTTACCTATACCTACACCCCGATGGAAAATAATAAATAATATTGAGAAGCCATATAAATTGTTTAAAAATGTTTTCTTTACTTTGTGCCAAAAAACCTGGTGGGGCTCTGCCCCGTCTGCCCTAATAGTTGAGCCTCCACTGATATGCAGTCAAATGATTGATTACATCTTCTAAGTAAGCGTCACTCATTTTTGGTGGAACTTTCACCTTTGAACTTTCCTATTCAGTTATTTGAATGCTCACGTGTCATACCATTTCATTATTTTTTCATTGGCCTTTGTTCATCCAAATACAAACATAAAACCTGTTTAACAAGATCAATGCAATCTGAGGTCTATTTCCTGAAGCTGTGCAGGAATCTTTTTTAGTGTCATATAACGGGCTACGGATTATTTTATATAAGTGGAATTTGCATTTTAAAATGTATTCAAGGCTTCAAATAAAGATGTATATAACATTAATACTACAGCCTTAATGAGACTACTTCCTCTCTGTTACATTAACTGTCAACCTTTACCAAAAAACTGGTGGTGCTCTGCCCCTGCTGCCCCAATGAATGAGCCTCCATGGATATGCAAGTTAAATGATCAAATGATATGCAGCCAAATGATTCTTAAGACTGATAATATCTTCTAAGTAAGCGTCACTCATTTTTGGTGGAACTTTGCATGGGGTTTATGTTTATGTTTGGTCTTTTTGTATCACTGTTTAGAAGAGCTAAGCGCACGTCTGTTCCTCACCGCGCTGCACTCTTCCTATTCAGTTATTTGAATGCTCACGTGTCATACCATTTCTTTATTTTTTCATACAGTTACTGTTATGCCCCAGCCCTGGGGTCCACTGGTAGACATGTTATTCCCACCTGGCACCTTAGTCCTGGCCACCTTTTCTTCCTTCCCACTCCTTGTCTGTCTTTGTCCCAGAGTTTCGCATGGCTGGCTGCATTCCCCAATCATTCCAATTAAACCAGCTATATATTGTGGTCACACCATTCCCTCCTTGCTCTCTCATTTTGTTTCCCTTCCTTGTTACGTTCAGAGGTCCTGTGAGCTCCCTCTCCTCGTTTAACTACATAGCACACTATCCGTTGGGCTTGTGGAAATTACCTGTGGTTACCAGTGATCCAGCTTACTCTACATCCAAGGTATCTTTGCCAAGAGCTCCTGGTTCCTGCTGAGTGAGGCCTGCCTGCAATGGACACTATATAGCCCACTATCCTTTGTGCCTAGAGACTTTACCTGAGATTTCCAGTGCTCTTCATCTACTGTGTATCCAGACTGTTACTGTGTATCCAGATTCGCTGCTGTGTATCCAGTATATACTCTATTATTGCCAACATATACGTTTCCTGTGTCTGATTCACCAGCTCTCCTCCAGCGCTTAGGATTTAATTATAACTATGGATCCCCCCATGGCTTCTGCCTGGTGCCACCCTGACAGTTACATTGGGCTTTGTCCATCCAAATACAAACGCAATTACGGTACACTATAAGAGAGGACGTTTTCACTTTTATTCTTATACTACTTTTTATATGTATATGGACATTGAGTATCTTATACCGACTGAGGAAGGCTTTTTAAGCCGAAACGCGTCTCGGTAGACCTTTTTTGTCCCATTTTTATTGCTCCTTATTTATCTAAATAAATAGATTGGTTTTATAACCCCCCACTTGCTACCTTCTCCGATTCTTCAATTTCGATATACCTGGATTGTCTGCTGCTGAGATAAAGGGGGTCTGGGCCTTCACCCTTAAGAGTGCCCAAGGCTATATTCATTGAGCCTAATATCGTGAGGCTCCAGAATTGGTGAGTGTGATCCCTTCTCCCTATCTCTACCCTGTATTTGGCCATAGGCTTTCTTTCCTTGAGCCAGGACCCTCGGGCTCCCCTAAATGTGAGTGGTCTGTACTTTGGCTAAAACATTTTTGACCAACTCTGTGATGACTATCTGCACTATTATTGTTTTTCTATAATGTGCTTTTTTTGAGGAACACTGATGAACAAATGAATTCGACACCAGCACTTTAGAGAAGACCAACATATTCCTCCCTCCGTTTTTCTTGAGTATTGGATTAACTATAACTTGAGTATCTCCCCTCTTTTATTCCGCACATTGGACTTTGCTATTGGAAATTCACTTTATGCACGTGCACTTTAAAAATGATGGTATTTTGAATTTTCGTCAAGCAATGTTGCACTTTACTATGAACTTTTGCATGTTCACTTATTAACCAACTGGATGCGCCGTATGGTTTTGTTCTTTCCTAAATACAAACGCAAGACCTGTTTTAACAAGGTCAGAGCAATCTGAGGTCTATTTCCTGAAGCTGTGCATGAATCTATTTTTATTGTCATATAACGGGCTTTGGTTTTTTATATATATATATATATGTGGAATTGCATTTTAAAATGCAATCAAGGCTTCAAATAAGGATGTATATATCATTAACGCTCCAGCCGTACTGAGACTGCTGTCCCCAACTTCCCTGTTACATTAACTGTCAACCTTTACCAAAAACCTGGTGGGGCTCTACCCCTGCTGCCCCAATGAATGAGCCTCCATGGATACGCAGTCAAATGACTGATTATATCTTCTAATGGCGATGTCACGCACTGATTTTTGGTGTGTGGAAACTTGCGCGAGGTTTAATGTTTCTTCTTTTTGTATCACTGGTTAGAGCTAAGTGCACCTGTGTTGTTTACCTGCACTGTTTGTATTGAATTAGTTGAGCGTTCATTTATTATTATTATAACCTTTTCTATATTGTCATGCAGTTACACTGGGCTTTGTTCGTCCAGAGACAAATACAAAGCTTGTTTAACAAGGTCAAAGGGATCTGAGCTGTATTTTTAGGCAGCAGTGCTAGAATCTCTTTTATTGTCATAAAACTGACTGGTCTTTTTTATATGTATAATTTGTATTCTAAAATGTATTCTAAGCTTCAAATAAAGGCACATATAACATTAATGCTGCAGCCTTAATGACCTGCTTTCTCCTACTTCCCTGTTACATTAACTGCCAACCTTTACCTCTTTAATGCTTATAGCAGCAAACCTGCGCACTGCACAAACCTGCGCACTGCACAAACCTGCACACTGCGCACTGCACAAACCTGCACACTGCACAAACCTGCGCACTGCACAAACCTTCACACTGCACAAACCTTCACACTGCACAAACCTGTGCACTGCGAAACCTGCGTATTGCACAAACCTGTGCACTGCAAAACCTGCGTACTGCACACCTGCGTACTGCACAAACACGCAAACGGTACAAACCTGCACACTGCACAAACCTTCCCACTGCACACACCTTCCCACTGCACAAACCTGCACACTGCACACACCTTCCCACTGCACAAACCTTCCCACTGCACAAACCTTCCCACTGCACACACCTTCCCACGGCACACACCTGCACACGGCACAAACCTGCACACTGCACAATAGTTTAGTCTATTAGAATGTTGTATATTCACAGTCTTGGCCCAAATTCTTCTTAATTTTATGTGGTCTCAATGGCAGAAAGATTCTCTGATTGTGGTTTCTTTAGGCTTTTATCACAAATAGCAACATTTCCGCTGTACAGAGCCTTTGTCAAACTTGAGTATTTTCCCGATAAAAATTCAGATCAAATGCACTAACAGGTACAGGAACCTCATAGTTAGTCACTTAAATGTAAAGCCAACCTACTGGAGGTGCGAGAACGCGCCCATTATAAGTATAGATGCTTTCGAGTCTGAACCTTCCTAGCAGCCATGCGCGCTTCCAAGATTGTGCCAGAGGGGTACATCTCTTCTACAACACCGTTTATTTTATTAAAAATAAAACATACACCGGTGGCCCGGGCCCCTATGGTCCTTTATCCCAGCAGCTGGCAGCACCATCCTCACTGCTCACTGGCTGGGCGCCAAGTGAAGTAGCTGCCGATCACGGCCGTGGGTCGTTGATGCGGGCGGGGCGCTGCGTGATGAAACGGCACCTGATGAGTATACAAACAGACACCTGAATAATGGTCCCTTGCCCTGACGTGGTTTCCTCTCCTCTCAGTGCATTCGTAGTGTTCATCATTTGCTCACCTGTGTATGGTCTTGGCTTGTCTGACTATTCCCCTGGCTGTTGACCCGATCTGGCTTACGACTCCTGGCACTTGGCTGACGAGTGATGACCCGACCTGGTATACGACCCCTGGCAGTTGGCTGACGATCCAACTTGGTATCTGACACCTGGTATCTGGCTTACGAGCCAACCTGGTATTAACCCCTGGTATCTGGCTTACGAGCCATTCTTGTATTGTCTGTTTGTCTGTGTATATATTTATAGATCTCCTATATGTAGAAATCTGGCCACTTAAAGGACCAGCAGTGTAGTTTAGCTTGTCTGCGTACAGACGAAACAGATGTGGTAGAGTTGGCACTTCTGTTCCACGTGACTGCAGCTGCCTAACCCAGTCATGCCTGCAGGTTCGCTGTGCTTTAGTTATTGAACAGATTGGACATTTATTGCGAGTAGCATTTGACATGCTGATCATCACTGACTCGACAGCTATATACTTTCTGTAGCTACAGGTATACAGGTAACCTACAGCCATGCTGTCCTGAAAGCACACTACCCTGTTAGATATCGAATGCAATCAAAGATTGGGCTTGTTCATTAACAGAGTGTTTGATTGACTGGGAATAGCAGGTACTTTCTGTAGCCGGAATGTGAATAGAATTCTCCCTCCTGAGCTAAATAAATACACTTTGCCGACTTGCTAAGTTCCTGCACAAGCAGGAGACAACGCACAGACATAGTTGATCTTCAGATGATTTATCATTCTGCTTGTTTTGAGGACAATAAGAGGGAACCACGCTTGGGAGGCATATCTCTCTCATTTAAAGAGATCACACCGAGAATGGACGATTGAGGCTTGTTTGGAATTTGGTATTTACACCTATATGGACTACATATAAAGACTGATTTCTGCATTGAATCTTCATGTGAACACGGGTATCAAGTATATAGTGTTTATATTGTGGTACCCACAGTCCCTATACAGCGCCTTCCCAATCTACCATTGAAGTACTTGCATTTTAGAATGTTGTGTGCCTTGGATTGTAACATTCAGGGGATTGGCTGCAGTTATTGTGGATACCCTTACTCTGAGCAAGCACTATTATTTACAATGAATTGTGAGGAGCTGTTGGATGTCCTCCTTCATGGCCTTCAGGCCCCCTGAGTTGGAGCAGTCAGTCAGATCCGATCGGCATGAAGATCAGGCAATAGATGAACTGGAGCCTCACGCTTTTTTGTGGGACTTGGCTGGGGACATCCTAAAGGCAGCTGGGTCCTCCGAGGCCAGTTTAAGGGCATCTAGGGTCGCAGGCAATTTTGTAACGTCCAGCACGGAGAGACAGGCTCACGCATCCCATGCTCCGGACTATAGTTTACATTTTTACTATGTTTTTGTTTTCTAAAAAATACAGTAGGGCGCTGCCCCATCTGACCCTATGGACAAACCACCACTGTCATTGGTACTTGGTGTTTGCATTGCACAGGTTGCTAGCCTGCATCAATAAGGTTCTTCTAAAGGTACGATGCCCGACTTGACAACAACTGCCCGGAAGGCTGTCCAGCATGAGGTGATTGGCATTCCTCTGGATAGAGGGGAGCACTCCACTTTGGGAGGCTGCCACAGTCCCTGGGACATGCAAAAGAGGTATAAAGTGGTAGACAGTCAGATTACCATAACCATTTAAATTCAATTAAGTAGTCATGGTGCCTAGACTGTCCCTATAACTTGCTATGACCACACCTGTGCCTAATTTGCATACGTGACCAAAAGGAACACTGTCAGCTGGAAGAATTGCTTAGTAAAATTAACTTTTTTCTTGATCTATCGACTACAAATGTAAATGTGTGATTCACCTTCCCGCGCAGATAAGGAAGAAGTTGCCTATTTCCCACTCACACATAATAAAGGAACTTTACAGTTACAGTTACAAGTTTTTATAAAGCACTAACAAGTTCCGCAGCGCTGTACAACGGGACTTTAAACCTTGTAAAATTAAAACTTTGATACTTATACCAACAAAGCTTCACACCGCCTCTTAATGAGATTATTAGTATGTCTATAACTCTGCCATACATTCACATGGGGAAATAGTATAGCTTTATTCTACTAGAAGGGTTCAAGCGTTTATCATGTTGGACAAAGTCTCTTCAGCTCAAATTCACTTTCTGGGAAGGGGCGGCAACTTTGTAAAGTTGACACGAACGAGAGAAGACAATGGGGAAAAGAAAGAAATGGAGAAAGAGTGTCAAGACTCGCGGGGGCAACAGCGGTGTATAAACCCAGCATGGGGTGAACCCAGAGGCAGACGTTAAGTGTAAAGTTCAAATGGGGGTTTATTGTAAATAATACATGAACCGGGCAAATAATAGGGCCGGATACTGAGACACAGGAAGAGGGGAAAGCCAGGAAGGGAGCTGGACACAGGTGAATACAAAACGCTATTAGGAGACTTACTGGACACACGAGGGAGGCAGAGAATGGGAGGTAAGCAGCAGGACAGGTTGTGGGTACACAGGTTACAGGACTGTAGTTAGAGATAACTGTAGGTAAGTGTCCAGAGGTGCTGAGAGTAGGAGTCCAGCTCAGCAGGGTAAATTTTATTCAATAATAATTATTCATTTTTAATCATCATTTTTACCTCCAATGGACTGGAGCAGCTGTGGGGACTACGTTTGCGCCCAGCTACAGTGGGCAGGAGTTCCGGTGGCTGAGCGCAAAACCTGGCCCTTTATAAACGCTATAATGATGATCTTTTTTATTATATGGAGGGGAGATGAAGAGAGCCTTAACCCTTTCGCTGCGGAGGACGCACTCAGCGCATCCACCCGCAGGTACTGTTGCGTGCGGAAGATGCGCTGAGCGTGTCCTCCCTTTTGCGGCCAGCGATCGGCCGGATTCCGGCCGATCGCTGTGCCCCCTGGTGCGGGCTGACATCCTCGATGTCAGCCCAGCACCCGGGACTGCTGCCGGCACCATTAGATGTCATTGCGGCGGCGCAATGACATCTAATTCAGGTGCCCCCTGCGTGTGCGGAGGAGGTGCCTGAAAGGGAGGGGGGGAAGGTCTCTCCCTCCCGTTCGCCGGGGTCCTGCGGCTGAAGGCAGGCACAGTTTGGAAGGGCACTGCCTGCCCTTCCAAACCGTGCCTGCCTTTAACCCCTTGGGTGCCGAAAAGCGAATCATGATCCTCTCCCGGAGCTGGCCGACATCTTGGATGTCGGCCAAGCTTCCGAAAATGCCCCCTGACGACTGGCGTCATTGTGCAAAGCACGATGACGCCAGTCCTGGAGTTAACCCCTAACTGCCACCAATGGTGGAGATAGGGGGTTCATTGGATCCCCTATCTCCCGATCCGTGGCAGCTAGGGGTTAATGTTTGGTACTGTTGGATCGGCCAGAGCATGGCCTTTCCAACGATACCAAACATGACCATGTAAAGTTTTTTAAACAAAATTTAAATATAAAAAAAATATTTTAAGAAAATAAAAAACTTTTTTTAATTTATTTTGTTTTTTTAATGCAGCAATATTGTTTCCATTTCAATTATAATTTGAACAATGATGCTGCACTAACGATTTTTGTATGCGGTGTGTTAGTTAAAAATCGCGTAATTTTCCCCCCAAAAAAATGTAACGAGACCCCATTTCTAATATTTTTAACAAGCGCACCCCATAGAAAATATAAGCGCAATTGCTTGCATGTTAACCCCTTCACTGCTGAGGCATTTCACCACTGTGTGCTGAGCTCATTTTTACCGCTTTCGCTCATCATGTTTAAACGCGATTTGAAGCCACATTTTAATAAATGACTGAGACATATTATATATCGTTGTTTCCGGCAGACTCCGCAGATTCATAATATATCATTTTTATATGTATACGTCATGTCCTGCCTGTATATTATAACAAAAAATACAATAAAAATTGAATTTTTAATCATCTGCAGTGTGTAAAGTGTTTTTTTTCACATTTTATCACATGAGCGTTTGCGGTTATGTTTTCTATGGGGTTTGAAATGGGGACTTGTTACTTTTTTTGGGGGGAATTACGTGATTTTTAGCAAACGCACCCCATAGAAAAAAATCATTAGTGCAGCATCATTGTTCACATTATAATTGAAATGTGAACAATATTGCTGCATTAATAAAAACAACACACAAAAAAAAACATGTTTTTTTTTATTTATTTATTTTTTTAAATTTATTTATTATTTTATTTTATTTTTTATTATTTTGTTTTTACTTTTTACCTAGTCATGTTGGGTATCATTTGAAAGGCCATGCTCAGGCCTTTCAAATGACACCCTCCATGACCCCCTAGCTCTGGAGATATCGGGGTTCACAAGAACCCCCTATCTCCACCAGGGGATTTCCTTGGGAAATCCCCGGCAGCTAGGGGGTTCCCCGGCTATCTGACGTCATCACGCTATGCGTGATGACGTCAGACAGCGAGGGGAGTCCCGGGGGTGGAGCCGCCATCCAAGATGGCGGCCCCCACTGGAGATAGGCTGCACTTCGGCGCCGCAAGGCGCTGAAGTGCAACCCAGCACTTGAGGGGTTAAAGCCAGGCACCGCTTAAAAGGGGAGACTCTCCCCTTTTAAGCGGTGCCTGGCTTTTAGCGCTGCTCCTTCCCGATCGGGAGGGAGAGGGATCCGAATGGATCCCCCCCCCTCCCTTCCAGGCTATCTCCCGGCATTGCCGGGGGGTCGCCTGGAAATGACATCATCGCGCATGGCGCGATGATGTCATTTACGCCGGGAGGAGCTTGACTTCAGCGTCTGAGGACGCTGAAGTCAGAACGCCGTGGGACCCCGGACAGAGAGGTGAGTATCTCCGCCGGGGGTCCCGCACAGCTGATGACGTGTGGGGCACGTCCTCAGCATGCAACGTGCATCAATGAGGACGTGTCCCACACGTCTTCAGCAGTGAAAGGGTTAAAATGTGAAAAAAAAACTTTACACGTTGTAAATTATTGAAAATTCAGATTTTATTGCATATTTTGTTATAATATACAGACAGGACATGACGCAAGTGCAGTGCAGCAAGTGCCTTCACACCGTAACCCTTTTGTGGTATTGTGAAAGAGTGCAGGGTTGGACCCTGCGGTTCAAAAAATTAAAATGATATAAATGTGGCACAGGTGTCAGTGCAGCCAAATATTGTGCCTTTCATAGCAGCAAGTGCCTTCACACCGTAACCCTTTTGTGGTATTGTGGAAGAGTTCCGTGCTGGAGGTTTGTGAATGCAGGAAACATCCCCAATCTATTCCATTACGTCAGCATTAGGGGATTGATAGCTGCTGATCCAGGACTGATTCATTTTTAGAAATGTCAGCCGGTCTACAGAGTCGGTGGACAGACGCACTCTTTTGTCTTTGACAAAACCTCCAGCGGCACTGAACGTCCTTTCAGAAAGCACGCTAGATGAAGGGCAACCTAGTAGCTGCATAGCATATTGGCTAAATTCTGCCCAGTGATCCAATCTCAACACCCACTAAGCCAGTGGATCATATGCTGGAAAGGTATCCAGGTCTGCCCTTGCCCCTAGGTAGTCCTGCACCATATGGTGAAGATGCTGGCAATGGGTGCCTACATTTGACGTCCCTGGGCGTCGTGGACTAAAAAAATTTAAAAAGGCATCAGTCAAGCGGCCCTGGCCTTCACCACTATTCCTCTGATCATCCGCAGCCTCAGAAGCACCTGTGTCATCACTTGGTAACCTACCAGTGCCTGGAAAGGTGTTACACAAGTGTCGCTTTAGAGCGTCCTCAAGTTTTTTTATCCTGTGCTCCCTCTGTGCAGGCAGGATGAGCTCTGCAACTTTACCCTTGTATTGTGAATCAAGAAGGGTTGCCAACCAGTAATGATCCCTCTCATTGATAGCACGAATCCTGGGGTCCTTTAGCAGGCTTTGCAGGATAAGGGAGCCCATGCAGCGTAGGTTGGAGGTGGCATTAGCTTCTGAGTCTTCCTGGTCAATGAGGAGGATGACTCCATCGCGCACTTCCTCCTCCCAGCCACGTACTAGTTCTTGTGTTTCTGGGCACACAAAACCCTCCCTTGAGGAATCCCCACCTTCAATGCCCCACTACTTAAATATTCCTCATCCTCCTCCTCATGTCTGATCTGAGGGGGACCCGCTGGAATGCTGTCTGTGGAAAGACTGGGGACTTCAAAGCTAGGGAAGGCCTCCTCTTCCTCCTGCTGCTCTGCCTCTAGAGCCACATCTATAATTCCCCGCAGAGTGTGCTCCAGCAGGAACACTAAAGGACTTGTGTCACTGATGCATGCACTGTCCCTGCTCACCATCCTCGTTGCCTCCTCAAATGGTGACAGTACAGTGCATGCATCCTTGATCATCAGCCACTGCGGGGAAAAAAAAAAACAAGTTGACCTGAACCTGTCCTTGTGCCATACTCACACAGGTACTCGTTTATGGCCCTCTGCTGCTTGTGCAGACGCTGCAGCATTGCTAATGTCGAGTTCCACCTGGTGGGCATGTCACAGATCAGACGGTTTGTGGGAAGGTGGAATTCTCTTTGAATTTCCGCCAGGCGAACACTTGCTGAGAATGACTGTCTGAAGTGGCTGCAGACTTTTCTGGCCTGGCTCAGAAGCTCTGAGAGGCCTCGGTACCTGGTTAGGAAAAGCTGTACCACCAGATTTAGGACGTGTGCTAGGCATGGTACATGCGTCAACTTACCCAGGCGTAGGGCGGAGAGAAGGTTGCTGCCATTATCACAGATGACCATTCCCAGCTGAAGCAGGCGTGGTGTTAACCATCTCTGCACCTGCCCCTGCAGAGCTGACAGAATTTCTGGCCCGATGTGGCTCCTGTCCCCAAAACAAAGCAGCTCAAGCACAGTATGGCATCTTTTCGCTTGAGCCATTGCGTAGCCCCTGTCAGGCGTCGGTTTAACTGCCACTTCACCAGAGACACAGAAGGAGGAGGAGGAGGGAGAGTTGGTGGTGGAGCAGACAGACCTCATACAAGCAGCTTTCTGGAAGCGTGGTGGATGAACAAGCTCCAGCACAGAGCCCCGTCTTGGATCCCTCCCAGCTGCAATCAGAGTTACCCAGTGTGCCGTGAAGGAAATGTAACGACCCTGTCCATGCTTGCTAGACCACGTGTCTAAAGTCACATGCACCTTACTGCTGACTGCCTTTCCCAATGACTGGATAACATTGTCTTCCACGTGCTGGTATAGTGCTGGAATGGCCTTCAGTGAAAAGTAATGGTGTTTTGGAACATGCCACTGTGGTACAGCAAATTCAGCAAATTCACGGAAGGGAGCAGAGTCCACTAGCTGGAAAGGCAGCAGCTGCAATGCAAGTAATTTTGTTAAGCTGGCATTTAGATGCTGTGCTTGGGGTGGTTGGGACTATATTTTTTCTTACACTGCAGCAGCTGGGGCAACGTAATCTGACAGCGCAAATCTTCAGCTGATGGGATGCTGTCACATTGTGAGGAAGGACCTGGTACATCCATTACTGTATCATCATCCCTGTCAGTGGAGGTTGTAGCAGGCAATGACATGGCAAGACATACAGTGGGGGTAGAGACAGATGAGGAGGAGGACCTATGCAAAGTTTTGTGCCAACGAGATGCGTGGCAGGTGGTCATATGTCGCCTCAAGCACAAGGTACCTAAGCGTCCGGTGTCTTTCCCACGCTTGAGCCTCATCTGACAAAGATTACAAATAGCAACGGTGGGGTCTGCTGCTCATTTCTTAAAGAACTCCCAGACAGCAAACAGCGCTCTGCACCTGAGCAGCTCTGACATCTGATGCCTTGGACTAGGTAGTGCTACGATTGGTCATAGAGGATGTTGTGCCTCCTCCTCCTCCTCACTTGACTCCTCTGTTCGATCAGGCACCCAGGTGGAGTCAGTGACCTCATCATCATTGTCATCACCCCCTATCTCCTCGTCACTGGAGCCAACTTGGCAGTATGCTGCAGCTACTGGGGCAACATGAGTGCCAGTTATTTTTGTGTCATCACTGGCACCCCCTTCCTCTACGTTGATTATACTCCCTTCCTCAACCTCAGAGATTGAATCAGAGCACTGTACTTGCTGCGCATCCTCAAGCAGCATGTCACTGTGACTGTGATTGTAGTCAAACAATTCAGCTGACTCCTCCGTGTGTGGTAGTGAGGCTACGGCAGGCATAGCTGTGGACATGGAGGCTGCGTTAGATGTTTTGGAAGCTGAGGTGGACTGTAAAACATTACAAGCCTGGCTGGCAGAGGACTCGGAGGATGAGGATGGCCTGGTTAGCCAATCCACCAAATCCTCTGTATGTTGCTGCTGCTGAAGACGGCCAGCACCAGTTAGAAAGGACAAGCGTGCCCCTGCAGAGGATGCACCACGTCCATCACGACCAGAGGCACAGCCTCCCGACACAGAGGCTGCTTGACCTCTTATCTGCGTCTGGGAGCGTGTGCCTGTCCTTTTTGGTCTTTCTGACCTGGTGAGTGATATATAGATTTAATATATACAGAACTCTGATTCAACTCTGGTATAAAGATTAAAGATTTCCAGAACTCTGGTATAACTCAATGAGACACTGATAGCTGGCAGCCAGTGACAAGACACAGATTACAATTCACAGAAACCTCCTATAAATCAGTGAGAACCCTGATGATGGTGCCAGTGACAAGACACAGATTACAATTCACATAAATCTGCTAGAAGTATGTGGGACCCCATGATAGCTGGCAGTGAGAAGACACAGATTCCAAGTCCCAGAAACCTCCTATAAATCAGTGAGACCCCCTGATGGGTGGCAGTGACAAGACACAGATTAGAACAATTCCCAGATATTTTGTATAAATGACTGACCCCCCAAAATAGTTGCTGGTGGCAGTGACAAGAAACAGATTACCTCAATTCCCAAATATTTTGTAGAAATTACTGACCCCCCAAAATAGTTGCTGGTGGCAGTGACAAGACACAGATTACCTCAATTCCCAAATATTTTGTAGAAATGAGACCCCCAAAATAGTTGCTGGCAGTGAGAACACACAGCTTACCTCAATTCCCCAAAAATTTGTAGAAGTTACTGACCCCCAAAATACTGCGTGGCAGTGACAAGACACAGATTACCTCAATTCCAAAACATTTTGTAGAAATGAGACCCCCAAAATAGTTCAAGCAACTGTTTACTATTTTAATATGCAGCAAAAAGTCTCTTTAACCACTTCAATGCGGAGGACGCGCTCAGCGCGTCCTCCGCATTACTGCTGGTATGCAGAGGACGCGCTGAGCGCGTCCTCCCTTTGGGGTCAGCGTTCGGCCGGGTTCCGGTCGATCGCTGGCTCCCCTGGTGCGGCTAACATCCTTAATGTCAGCCCAGCATTCGGAACCGC
This sequence comes from Leptobrachium leishanense, assembly GCA_009667805.1. NCBI lineage: Eukaryota > Metazoa > Chordata > Amphibia > Anura > Megophryidae > Leptobrachium > Leptobrachium leishanense. The sequence continues at coordinate 156,415 of CM019071.1, read as the reverse complement.
AGCCGCTGAAATTAGGTGTCATCGCGGGGGCGCGATGACACCTAATTCAGGCGCCCCCCCCGCATGTGCGGAGGAGAGCGCCTGAAAGGGGGGGGGAGGGGGGGAGGTCCTTCGGACCTCTCTCCCTCCGATCGGCGGCGTTGCGGGGGTTAACCCAGGCACCATTTGGAAGGGCACAGCCTGCCCTTCCAAATGGTGCCTGGCATTAACCCCTGGGTAGCTGGATCGCGAATCGGCACTGAAAAGCACCGGTTCGCGATCCTTTCCCGGAGCTGGCCGACATCTTGGATGTCGGCCAAGCCTCCGGAAACTCCCCGAGGACTGGCGTCATCGTGCGTAGCACGATGACACCAGTCCTAGAGTTAACCCCTAACTGCCACCAACGGTGGAGATAGGGAGTTCCAATGAACTCCCTATCTCCCGATCTGTGGCAGCTAGGGGTTAAAGTTTGGTATGGTTGGATCGGCCAGAGCATGGCCGTTCCAACGATACCAAACTCGAATGTGAAAAAAGTTTTTTTAAAAAAATAACAATTAAAAATAAAAATAAAAATATATTTTAAAAAAAAATTATAAAAAAAAAATAAACATTTTTTTTTCTTTTTTGTGGTTCGTTAATGCAGCAATATTGTTCCCATTTCAATTATAATGTGAACAATGATGCTGCACTAACGATTTTTGTATGCGGTGCGTTTGTTAAAAATCGCGTAATTTTCCCCAAAAAAAAATGTAACGAGACCCCATCTCTAATTTTTTTAACAAGCGCACCCCATACAAAATATAACCGCAATTGCTCGCATGTTAAAATGTGAAAAAAAACACTTTACACGTTGTAAATTATTGAAAATACATATTTTATTGCATTTTTTGTTATAATATACAGACATGACATAACGTATACATATAATAATGACATATTATGAATCTACCGAGTCTGACGGAAAGAACGATATATAATATGTCTGGGTCATATACTAAAATAAGCCTTCAAAACACGTTTAAACATGATGAGCAAAACCGGGAAAAGCCTCAGCAGCGAAATGGTTAATTATTTATTTTTTTGATCTTTTAGGCATTTTTTGACCAATTTTGTTTTAAAAAGCATTTTTTCTTTTTTCTGTAACAGCCCTTTTTATTATCATTCATAGGATCTTATATGTAAATTCCAGACATTTTCGTTCAGTAGTTTTTTTTTGCAAACAGCGTTTCAATTTTGACACTTTCAATCCTATATATATATTAATTATTTTTTTTACCCCATTTGTCAGTTTGTCGGCTTTTTCCGGCTGCTGGTCTGCGTTGTGTTCGGCGGGTCTTTTCCAGCAGGTTTTTGGTGGGTGTTCTGCGGGCTTGCGGCAGGTCTTCCCTGCACTCCGGGGACCCTGCGCTGAATGCTGAATTCACCACAGGGGGGAAATTTGATTCCCCCAAGTGCGGAGAACGAGAGCGCACCGAAATGTCACTAAATCTCCCCCAGTGAGGAGCAAGTGAAGGAAAGATACTGAGAGGGGGGGGGGGGGAGTTTACAACACAAAATATCACACAATGGATGCACCTAGTGACACATATAGCGGGAAATATCACACAATGGATGCGCCCAGTGACACATATAGCGGAAAATATCACACAATGGATGCACCCAGTGACACTTATAGAGGAAAATCTCACACAATGGATGCACCCAGTGACACATATAGGAAAAATATCACACAATGGATGCACCCAGTGACACAATATATAGAGGAAAATATCACACAGTGGATGCACCGGTGACACATATAGAGGAAAATATCACACACAATGGATGCACCCAGTGACACATATTAGAGGAAAATATCTCACAATGGATGCACCCAGTGACACATAGAGGAAAATATCACACAATGGATGCACCAGTGACACCATATAGAGGAAAATATCACACAATGGATGCACCCAGTGATACATATAGAGGAAAATATCACACAATGGATGCTCCCAGTGACACATATAGAGGAAAATATCACACAATGGATGCACCCAGTGACACATATAGTGGAAAATATCACACAATGGATGCACCCAGTGGACACATATAGAGGAAAATATCACACAATGGATGCGCCCAGTGACACATATAGAGGAAAAATATCACACAATGGATGCACCCAGTGACACATATAGAGGAAAATATCACACAATGGAGCTTCTAAAGGGGGAGGAGTCAAAAATGACCTGGAGAGCATGTGCACTGATTGGCTGAGGAAATACCTGGAGTACGGCAAGGAGGAGCTAGAAAGGAGAGGTGGGTGTGGTGGAGGGGCTGGGAGGTGGGTGCGAGTGTGGGAGTGGGCTGGAGAGGTGGATGGAGGAGATGGAGAGTGGTTGCAGGATGTGAAGGAGGAGGTGAGAGGTGGGTGCAGGGTATGGGGGAGGGTCTGGAGAGGTGGGTGCAGGGTGTGGGGAGGAGGTGGAGAGGTGGGTGCAATGGGTATGGGGGAGGGCTGGAGAGGTGGGTGCAGGGTGTGGGGGAGGGGCTGGAGAGGTGGGTGCAGGGTGTGGGGAGGGGCTGGAGAGGTGGGTGGAGGAGGAGGAGATGGAGAGGTGGTTGCAGGATGTGGAGGAGGAGATTGAGAGGTGGGTGCAGAGTATGGGAGAGGTGGGTGTGGAGAGGCTGAGCAGGAGAGGTGGGTGCAGGGTGTGGAGGAGAGGCTGAGTAAGAGAGGTGGGTGTGGGGGTGTGGAGGAGAGGCTGAGCAGGAGAAGGTGGGTGCAGGATGCGGAGGAGAGGCTGAGCAGGAGAGGTGGGTGTGGATTTGTGGAGGAGAGGCTGAGCAGGAGTGGTGGGGGTGTGGAGGAGAAGCTGAGCAGGAGAGGTGGGGGGTGTGGAGGAGCGGCTGAGCAGTAGAGGTGGGGGTGTGGAGGAGAGGCTGAGCAGTAGAGGTGGGGGTGTGGAGGAGAGGCTGAGCAGTAGAGGTGGGGGTGTGGAGGAGAGGCTGAGCAGTAGAGGTGGGGGTGTGGAGGAGAGGCTGAGCAGTAGAGGTGGGGGTGGGAGTGTGTAGAGGCTGAGCAGTAGAGGTGGGTGCAGGGTGTGGGTAGAGGCTGAGCAGGAGAGGTGGGTGCAGGGTGTGAGGAGCGGCTGAGCAGGAGAGGTGGGGGTGTGGAGGAGCGGCTGAGCAGGAGAGGTGGGTGCAGAGCGATGGTGAGGGTCTGGACTGGAGATGTCAGTGCAGTTAAAGTGTAATCCTATTATTGAAAAATATGTAAAAGTAAGGCAGAGGTAAGTGTATTAAATCCCTATTCTCTAGATGTATCCTCCACGTTCCTCTTTACAGAACTTAATCACTTAGATATAAATGAGTTACAGGTCCATGTTCCTCCATGTTCCTCCATGTCGGCCAATGAAACTTGTTGCGACCCTGCCGAGCTGACAATAATGAATATGGAGCAAAGCAGAATTAAGAAACAATAAACACATAATTACAGAAAATAAAGGAAATAAATATGGACAAAATAACAATTTATACCGAATAGAACTGACAAAATGCACAACTTCAGTTTTAGAATATATTAGAGATTTTTCTGCAGGATAAGTGAGAGTTTGTGTCCTGATTTGCTAAAGCACTAAGGGCCATATTACAATCTTTGTGCAAACGTCTGCGCTGGCGCAAAAACGCATTAACGCGAGGGGCAAAACCTTTTGCGCAGAACGTCGTATTACAAAATCAGCGCAACAAACGCGCGCACTCGTCTAACGCGGGTGAACCTGCGCGAACCCTTTGCGAGCTTACTGTACTGCACGCGTCCTATACTTAACATTGTGAGCGCAAATGCGTTTGTGCGCTGGTACACGGATGGTATTACAATCTATGCGCAGGATTTAACGCGCAGCCTTTGCGTGCATAATTTTAACAACTCCTAAAAGCTGGTGTTAACGGCAAGTCTGAACGTCTTGACCGAACACAAATACACCAGCCCAAAAAAAAAATGCAGCAAAGTATAGTTACACATTTTACACATACCCAAACAATAAAATGGAGAAGTTGTACTTGTTTTTATTATTACTGCAGCATATATACTCAGATTGACTTTGACAGGTGCAAAAACTTAACGGGAGACAATTGTGGTTCTTAATTCTGATTGGCTGAATCACGTGAAAAAACAGTCCGCACACCGATATCTGCGTGCAACGTTACTGCGCGCGCGTTTGTGCCCGTCCGTTTTACGCGTGTTACTGCTCGACGGAAAAAAACTGCGAGGATTGTAATTCCAGCGTTGATTTACACGCATTAACTCGTTGCGCAAGCGTTTTAACGCGAAGATTGTATTAGGGCCCTAAGTGCTCCATTACACTCCTCCCGCTAAAACGGGGGAGATAGGGAGAAAAAACTGCGCCCACAGTTTTCTCACTAGCGCCCCCATTTTAACAGGAGATTACAATGCAGGCGCTTAAAAAGCTACCTGCATTGTTACCGGGCGCCGCCGCAATCATCCACTCATTGAGTTTCACCTGTGCCGGTCACATGCCTCGCGAGATACAGCAGGTCAGTGTAGTGATCTGCAGGGAGAGACTGAGGCACTTTTTCCCCCAGTCTCTCCCTGCTCCCGTCGTACGGAGGAGACGGACGGAGCCGCGGCATAGTAGGTGAGTATCTGGATTTTTTGGAGGGGTTACTGCTAACGGATTCTGCACCAGCGAAATCTGTTAGAACCAAGTCCTGGCTGTGGTTAACTTTTTGCTAACCGCAGCCGGACATTAATCAACGCTGGGACTTTGTAATTAACACTTATTAGCACTTTGTGCTCCCTATACTTAACATGGGGAGCGCAAAGTACAGTAACCTCGCACAGAGGAGTGCAAGGTACCAAGCGGTAACGGTTTCTTAACCCGTTTGAAATGTGCTGTGGCTACCAGGGCTAACGTTAACCCTCACTCAGGTGAACACTAACGTTAGCACCAAGAATGTAATGTAGCCCGTGGTATATTTTATTTTTGACAGAAATACAGAAAGATACAGAGAACCCATCTGTCTTTTCTCTAATCTCAGTTCGTGGTCATAAAGCTTCACTGCCAGGTGTATGGATTTTACCCCCGGGACGTGGATGTGAAGTGGCAGAAGAACGGGATAGATGTGCCGTCACATGAAGCCAAACACATCCTCCCAAACAGTAACGGCACTTACCAGATCAGAGTCACCGTGGAAGTACCGGCAGAGGATCGAGAAGGTTACTCCTGCCATGTAGATCCCGCCAGCTTGGATCAAACACTCATTGTGAAGTGGGGTAAGTTTCACCAGATCTGGGGGAGACACCGAAATTCTAGTTTTCATCAAAATATTTATTTTTTACTATTTTTTTTTCTTATTAAAAGACACAATTTTCTGAGCTTCCTCTGTCTCATATCCCCTTTGTTTCTCAGAGCTTTCTCGGTCTCATATCCCCTTTGTTTCTCAGAGCTTCCTCTGTCTCATATCCCCTTTGTTTCTCCCTCAGAGCTTCCTCTGTCTCATATCCCCTTTGTTTCTGTCAGTGCTTCCTCTGTCTCATATCCCCTTTGTTTCTGTCAGAGCTTCCTGTCTCATATCCCCTTTGTTTCTCAGAGCTTCCTCTGTCTCATATCCCCTTCGTTTCTCTCAGAGCTTAATCTGTCTCATATCCCCTTTGTTTCTCTCAGAGCTTCCTCTTTCTCATATCCCTTTTGTTTCTCCCTCAGAGCTTCCTCTGCTTCATATCCCCTTTGTTTCTCACAGCTTCCTCTGCCTCATATCCCCTTTGTTTCTCTCACAGCTTCCTCTGTCTCATATCCCCTTTGTTTCTCTCTCAGAGCTTCCTCTGTCTCATATCCCCTTTTGTTTCTCACAGCTTCCTCTGTCTCATATCCCCTTTATTTCTCACAGCTTCCTCTGTCTCATATCCCCTTTGTTTCTCTCACAGCTTCCTCTGTCTCATATCCCCTTTGTTTCTCTCACAGCTTCCTCTGTCTCATATCCCCTTTGTTTCTCCCTCAGAGCTTCCTCTGTCTCATATCCCCTTTGTTTCTCAGAGCTTTCTCTGTCTCATATCCCCTTTGTTTCTCAGAGCTTCCTCTGTCTCATATCCCCTTTGTTTCTCCCTCAGAGCTTCCTCTGTCTCATATCCCCTTTGTTTCTGTCAGTGCTTCCTCTGTCTCATATCCCCTTTGTTTCTGTCAGAGCTTCCTGTCTCATATCTCCTTTGTTTCTCAGAGCTTCCTCTGTCTCATATCCCCTTCGTTTCTCTCAGAGCTTCCTCTGTCTCATATCCCCTTTGTTTCTCTCAGAGCTTCCTCTTTCTCATATTCCTTTTGTTTCTCCCTCAGAGCTTCCTCTGCTTCATATCCCCTTTGTTACTCACAGCTTCCTCTGCCTCATATCCCCTTTGTTTCTCTCACAGCTTCCTCTGTCTCATATCCCCTTTGTTTCTCTCTCAGAGCTTCCTCTGTCTCATATCCCCTTTTGTTTCTCACAGATTCCTCTGTCTCATATCCCCTTTGTTTCTCTCACAGCTTCCTCTGTCTCATATCCCCCTTTGTTTCTCTCACAGATTCCTCTGTCTCATATTATCCCCTTTGTTTCTCCCTCAGAGCTTCCTCTGTCTCATATCCCC